>JBBPTB010000958.1:0-12229 GCA_038093875.1 Boletus tylopilopsis
CCTGGCTCATCCATGTGTACGTTTTTAGAACGATACACTTTGTTAAGCTGATCAATGTCGTCTAGTCATTCTGAGCTACCTCGTATTACTCCACTCGTGATCGCCTGGTTATCCACGCAAGTTGTGGTGGATACGTTCATTACGGGTGTGCTCGTTTATCCAAATCTGTACAACTTGAAGGCACTCACAAGTAACAGTTACGTTGGTCATCATATTCAGCCGCTCACGAACTGGTTTCCGCAAGATGGACTCGGTTCTAAACAGACTTATCCGGGGTGCTATTCAGACTGGTCTTTTCGCTGGGATCTTCTCTTTGGGCGATTTGATCACCTTTATCGTACTTCCGAACGCAAATTTCTATGGCATGTTCGCCGTTCCCATCGGTCGTATCTACACAAATGTGAGTTCATATCGCAAGATAATATTGTCTTTCGTTAACTTGATATCTATTCGCAAGACCCTCTTGGACACTCTCCTCACTCGTGAGTCGATCAGGTCAGAGATGGATTGTACCGACCACATCAGCGGAGAGGTGAGTTGCTTCATTCTCATATACGACCATCCCTGAGGCCTGATCTCCGATTCCCACCTAGCTCGGTTCAATAACTTGGGCACCCGTTCGTCCGGGGCGATCCACTTCGACGGGCCAAACGACTAGCATCCAGCTTAAAGTGCAAGGGAGTGTTCAGGAGCTCTCGCCTGAGCGTGAGGAAGGCAAAGTCGTTCTACAGGAAGCCTGAACTGACTTCTGCGGCCGTGCCTGTAAAAACCTTGGACCATACGAACTGAGAATTTGGTCGACACTTTTGCCTACGTTATCAATCGCTTCATTGACAGTATCGTTTTGAGATCCAAGTTGTTCATGTCGTTCCGGGTTTCTGCTGGAAGGTACACTCGATTGTATCATGTTTGCATAGCTAGAAACATATAATGGGGATGGATGTGTATCATACATGACGAGTACATATATAGAACGGATGTGAATTCAAGTCATTGTCTATTACTTGACGCTTTTAATATGCTACAGCCGTTCGAATGTGTGGTGTCAGCGGGTTCATTTGGTCATGACGGGTTGGACTGTCGCCCCATGAACTTACGCGATCAACATTCCATCCTACTGTGCAAGGCAATGATGGCACGTGTTCATCCTCTGATGGGCCTCCCTACAATACATAGTACCCGTCTGGAGGTGAAAACAATATCGGATATGAGGACTTGGCGGGGCCATCAATCGTCGCAGAAGAGTCTACCACAGGTCTCGCCGAAAGTATTTGATCATCCCATGTAGATTACTCTTCATGGCTGTCCATGCTTTATGACGTTTCTCATTGCACGGGGCCGAATGGAGGACTGTAATGGCGAGAGAATTCGTTGGGCCTGTGGAGAGGAACAAATCTCAAGGTGGCGTGTCAATGGAGTAGGTTGCCATTCCCTTGGCGTGCTTAGGAGAAACAAGATCAAATTACGGCGGGCACGTTAAAGCGGGTCGATCCGGGACTAGGAATTAGCCGGGTAATGGGAAAGCTTGGAAAGGCGGAAAAACCGAGGACGAAGAAGTCCTGAAGACGAAAAGGGAGCCGGTAATAGAAATATTAATCGCGCGATGGTTTTGAGGAAATTCTCCAGGGACGCATTTCAAACAAACTTCAGTAAAATACATACCTTGATGGCACAAGGTAGGATGATGACATGTGATAGACTGAACGTGCTCTGTTAATCCCGGAGCGACGAACTCGGTTTAAAAATCAATGTACCTCTCCAACCGAATTGTGGAGCTCGCAGGCTCGAGCTTGGGATTATCAGTGGATGTAAGCAGTAACAGATATCAAATTAGCGCGACCGCCACTCGCCCATGAAGCAGTCGTGAAGGGTGATTGACCCACAAATGCCGGACCATTCCCGAGTCGACCTTTTCCAATGGGAATATTGCTGTTTTCTCCTGTCCTGATGCGTAACATGTTACTAGTATCGCCCAAGAAGGGCCCGCTACTAACGCCATACACAGCCCGATTGTAAGGTAGAGGTCGTTCCAAGGTGACAGTTGAACGTTGAACGTTGAGCACTTTGCCATGTGGGGTACCTTACGACCAGACGTTGTATGCAAATGAACGTCATGACCTTCGGAAGTGGACCAGCCTGGCTACCGTAGTGCCACTGGGTGATAGAAACAAAGTTTCCCACGGATGTTGGACCGAGTTGGGGGCGGAACCACACTGGCACTTTCAAAGCACGTTTATCCCTTGATTCACTTGATCAGAAATTTAACATGGGCGGGACGACAACCCTGACTTAGTACAGCAAGACTGGAGATATTTTACCCGAAAGTCGATTTTAGAAAAAAAAAAAAGAGGCACCGCGTTATCGAGGACCCATGTTGATGGCAAACTCACAGCCTCGAGCGCCACGAACTCAAAAGCTTCCGTAAGTGAAACGTTCTATGTATCAGTATGTACTTGGTCCCTCAATGACTCTCCCCCTTGATCCAAGTTCTAAAGCCCGCCAGTAGGGCTGTCACCTGGCGACATCGTCCAGGTCATTCAGGGTTTTGAGCGCCATCAGTAATAAGTTGCCTGACGAACAAGGGACTTTTTAACTCAAAGCGAAATGTTCATTGCGCCGGGCTACCTTGATGTATGTATCTCATTTTAGTAAATTGTTTCAGCAGCATCAAGCGAAGGATTTAGTGTTTTTCCCGAGTATATCTTCCCTGTGAACCAGGTGTGGTGCAGCCCCATTTCTGCGACACAAACCGATAATGCGTTTATATGCCACAACCATTGGTACGCAATGAGATGCCCAAGTGTGTGGTTACTGACAGGTTGGCACTCTGCAGGTACGCTCCTAGTGGGCATATTTTGTAAGTGCCCGCGGGAATCATGGACGCTGTTTGCGAACCATCATCTGACTCGTCGACCTATCGTGGACTAAGTCAACACTTTCCTGTACGGGGTTGTCACGTATCAGTTTGCGGTGTATTGTCAGACAAGTAAGTAGAGTCAGCAAAGATGAATATATCGAAATAATTCCTTCCAGAATTCAATGACCGGCTATTGATAAAGTTAGTTGGTCATCCTACGAAGAGCTAACATCATTTTTGACCAACGACTTATAACAGGTGCATGGTTCTCTTTCTATTCATTTTGGATACATTCCACAGTGCTTCGTGAGTGTCATCAATTTTGCCTTTTGGAAACCACCGATTGTCTATAGGATGATTTATATGGCGTGGTACTATACGTGCGTTCTCGTCAATCATCCTTCTTACTGGTATTGAGCGTACTCTAGTGTGGGAAACTACGATAACCCAGCAGCTCTTGCAGGTCAGTAAAAACCGTCCTCTTGCCGACTTATGGTCAAGGTATTTGAAGTGAACCCATGGCCATACGCGTTTACTCCCACCTGTGTTGCGCTTGCTGCCCTGGTGACGCATATATATCTAGCGACCAGGCAGGTGCACTCGTACATAAATCCAGTCTGAGACTGAACATCTGTGTCAAAGAATATTGCGCTTGACAAGGAGCAACTTCCTATATGGTATGGTTATCCTTCTGGCCACCCTTTCGTTTATTCTCGGTATTGCTGCTACTGTGATGGCCTGGCTCATTACACTGTATGTATCATATCTGTTATTTTGTATCGAACTGATCCAAGTTGTCTAGTTTGTCTGAGTTACCGCGTATCACACCTCTCGTGATTACATGGTTGTCTGTACAGGTCATTGTGGACACGCTCATTACTGGTGCGTTCGTTTGGCTCGCATTACATTAAAGTAAAGTGTCCATTCACGATGACTAGCTATATTGGTAATTGTCTTCACCCGTTCGCGAACTGGTTTCCGCAAGACGGATACGATTCTGAACCGACTTATTCGTGGTGCCATTCAAACTGGTCTCTTTGCCAGTATCTTCTCCTTGGGTGATCTGATTATGTTTGTTCTTCTGCCTGACACGAACCTGTTTGGAATGTTTGCCGTTTCTATCGGCCGTATCTACACAAATGTAAGTAGACTCGGTGCAATAGATGACGCCGTCTGATTACTTTCTTTTTTTCGTTTAACAAGACGCTCATGGACACCCTACTTACCCGTAAATTACTCATGAGAGAGACGGATGACGCAGGAAACATCACTCAAAGCATAGTGGTAGGTTACATAGCCGCTCTCGCATTTCTCACTTGTTCAACCTCCACACAGATCGATTCAGTGTACTGGGCACCAAGTGGATCGCAAAGCGTGTCCATGGGACAGTCTAGAACTCCGCAGGATAAGGAGGATCGCTCGGCTCCCAAACTTACAAGCGACAAAATCATCCCACCGCATGTCTGACATGAAGAGCCACTGTTCATTTCTTGATCTTTTTATACATGCCATACTTATGTCGTGATTAGGTTGTCACTGAGGCGTACCAATAAATATTCTCGTTATGGGATCTTTCCATGGTGACAAGGTGATGTCTGTCATTTCATTGCGGGTGTATCATGAAGTGCACGTGCGTGACGCTGCTGCACGACGTAATGTGTCCGTCTCGGGATACCGTTTCTTTGGAGCACGTTTGTCCTTAAGATGCGCACGTGTGTGGCTTGTTTGCCCATTCTCATCGGCCGCATCTACCCAATGTCAAACTGTAGTCACATTGCTCGTGATAGACATAGAGACCAAAGTATCGTTCGGGCAGGAAACGTGACTGACTCGGTGGGTGGATATGACCCGGCGATTCCTTGAACGGACCGAAGGGGGTGTGCTTCGGACTCGCTGGCTCGCACTGAAACCATCCCTTCACGTTCGACCCCGGCGTTGTGCTGTGTTCGGAGGCAAGCAGTCGTCTCGTTGCTAGAGCTTTGCAATGATAAAGGTTCTGTATGGACCCGGCGTTGTGCTGTGTTCGGAGGCAAGCAGTCGTCTCGTTGCTAGAGCTTTGCAATGATAAAGGTTCTGTATGGACCCGGCGGGTTGTACAAAGAAGAGTCGATGCTCTTGCTAACGCGCGCGGACGGCTAGCGCACTTGATCATGGTGGTGGAGGGTGCACATTGTATACACAGTTCGTATCCAATCGTATCCTTACACTGGCGTGTATCCAGATCATCTATCAACTAAATACTTACAATAAACGCGCCTGTTTCAAAACCAATCGAAAGACCATGATGTATCAATTTGTCGTGGCTCATTTAAAACTTTCCCGCCAGCTGACCGAGATGAAGATACCGCGCCAACAACAGCAAACCCGCCGAGAACAGGAGCATCCCGCCTGAGTCGCATTGAGAACATGCCTAGCGAAGAAGTCAGAAGCGCTTACCAGCGTACCATCCTACATCCTTGAAGCCACCTGTCGCGGAATTGATGGCACCAGAAATTGGAGGGCCGCTGAGCGCACCAAAGGCAGCAAAGCTCAACAATAGCCCGGTGCGCCGACCGACATCGCCGATGGCACCCATGGCCATGACAGGCACCGGGAAAAGGGATACATATGTCCCACACGAAAATCTGTCGGAAAGCACAATCAGTTTTTAATCAAGCGATGGTAGTGGATTCTATGCACCCATATATCACAGCGATCACTATGAGAGTAATTTTGTCCGTCACAAACGGCCATATGAACGTCAAAATGCTTGCTACGATGATAAATGGACAAATGACATTGGTAGCGCCTGTGCATGCGCCTCAGCACCAAATACGAGAGATCTCTGTTTGCGGTTTAACACTTACCAAATCGATCCGCTAAAATTCCGGCTGAAACCCGTCCGAAAGCAGAGGAGCCATTCGCAATAGCAATGAAATAGAATGCAAAATTATTTGAGATGCCTACTTGAACAGCGCTAACGGGTATGTAGGTTAACACTATTCAACGCTCGTTAGCCATCCAATCGACACCAGAAAAAAGCAGAACCGATGAGCAACGAGTAAATGAAAACACACCCGTATACAACCCGAGGAACGTGGTTACTGCCGAGATGCAGTAAATAGCATATGCCGGGTTCTTGAGTGCAGCCCAGTTAAACAGACCACCCTTCACGTTCTGGGGCGGGACCCGTCTGTCTAACGTCTGTCATGCACCATCAATATTGTTGTTCATTTACACTGAAAGAAATAATAAAATAGATTGTTGGGATAGAAAACTTACGAGGTTTGCAATACCAAGCAAGAGGATTACTATAAATCCAAAAATTCGCATCGTCCATTTGAATCTGATGAGTGGATAACGAGAGTCAAGGAAAGAAAACTGTGCGACACATACCCAACTTCAGGTATCAAATTTTGTGCTGCAATCGGGAACACAGTCCCCCCGACTGATGATCCAATGGCACTGATACCCAGCGCTAGGCCTCTTCGTTTTGAAAACCAATGTGATACAATCCCTAGCGCCGGGCCAAATAAAATACCGCACGCAAGCTATTAGGAAAGGTACTGAGAAGGTGTACACGCACGGAAGGTCAGGAACAAAACTCACCCCGATGCCTATTCCCTGCGCCAGGACAAACTGCCAATATTCCTTGCACTCTGCAACGAGAAAAGTGCACGCAATAAGGAGACAGCTAGCAAATAAATATGGTATTTTGAAGTATCCTATGTCAAACAGCCGTCCTATGACGAGTCCGGGAAGAAAGACAAGAGCATACTGTGGCCCGCATAGGATATGAAATCAATTGCACGGGAGTATTGAAATATATACTGTGAGATTCCACTCTCTTGAAAGCATTGTGTGGCAGCCTACCTGTATGGAACCAATCCATGCACTGGGATGACGTCAGTAACAATGGATGAGCAGCGAACGCCGAGTGGTCCTTACATATCCGATGGGCTCTCATGAGAAAGTAGATCCTCCTCATAATACGCTTGAAAGATCTATTCATACGTCAGTTCCACCTACCGATTCCAGAATGCAGCAAAAGCTCACCCCCCACGCGTTGACATATCCGAACCTGTTCAGTCATAAAATCGTTAGCTAGCAAAGGTAATCAAAGCAAAAAAACCACTAACGTAGCACACGTCGTCAATCCAGTCCTGTGCGCACGATAAGTGGACTGTACGAGGTGAAATGGTTTCCTACGTACCCAAGGATGACGCTCCACGCTTTGAGGCCCCCATCTGGTGGATCGCCCGCATGCTTGGCGTATTTACCTGTGTGTTTTATCGAGCCTTTCTCTGGGTGTTGATCGTGCGAAGTCTCGTTGTCGTCGTGAAGGGTTCGCCACTCCGTGGAAGAGGGATTGGGCGAAAAGGATGGTGGGGTCACAGCAAGGGCAGCTTTCTCAGCTCCATCGCCATACTCCCCCTGACTAAAGCCAGCTCCGGGAACTTTGACTTGACTTCGACCCTGCAAAAGGCTCATAGGTCCTGTAGTAACGAACGATTAGCGGCGTTATAGGATTCAGTGTGCGAGGAAGAGGGAACAGGGAAGTGGTAGACAAACCAACCTAATGCAATCGACAAAGCGTATGAGAAAGAGGGGGAACAACAGACCTCCGTGTGGCTGGTATGTTTAGATGTCATTCCCATCACTTATATTCAGTGTGGCTTCATCTTTAAGCCGCCCGCGGGAAGATAGCGGTTCAGGCCCTCGTTGCCGAGCTGAATAGGGCGGCTAGCGAGAGCTGATTCTGAGTGATCTAATGCCGAAAGCTGACATATGGACTTGGCAAATTAGGAGCATGAGACGTCTATATGACTGTAAATGCTTCACGATAAGCCATCATTCAGAACCATGGCTACTCTTGATTGGCTGGGTCATGGTTAGCCCTTTATGTAACGGAAAAAGGACGTGATTGAACGCAGGGTATGACAGCTTACTCCCGGCAACCACCAGCATTCAGCCAAAAGTGTGTCGTCGTGACATGAAACCTTAACCGTACCTCCCCACGCACGAACGAGTTGCCCCCGAGCATTGTACCGGACGCGCGGCATCTAAGAAAAGTTTCGCGTTTAACTTGACTCAGCGAGCCCGACTACCAGTTGGCAACCATCCAGCGACTGAGTAAGCTAACCACGCAGAGTGAGTCAATGTGCGGCTCGTGTGTGTAGGGAAGATCCTTCATCGGCAAACCAACCGACAGGGGACTATACAATAAACCTAGTATGGGCACTGGCAACCTGATTTATAAGGCTTCGGGATCTTTTCAAGGTTGTGCAGGTATTGTAAATTTGCAATCCTCTTCGGCGAGGTGGCATCTGGCCGAAGAGGATCCTCCTCCATGGATGTCTCATCAATGTAGTAAAACCGTATTGCATACTACTTACTAGAGTGAACTCTGGCGAGTCCTAGCACCATTGTGGTATTTGTAGGTTTACTCTGGTTCCTGGTTATTCCTTGTCGCTCCATCCGCTCCTTGACTGTGCCTGTGACTCGGACTAAAAAGATTGATTGCCAGTTGAGGTATTTGTTAGGGCACATTTACAGTAAAGTGTAACGTCTCTACACAAGGGCGTGGGTTCTGACTCCGACTGGCAACTTGCGGCTCATGCCACACGCAATTAGCACTCAGTGCCTGGCCGAGTTACGTCCAACGGGCGGAAAAGACCAACACCCTGTTCTGTCTGACGTCCCCCAGGCCACATTACACCACTAATTATCTTCTCCAAACCAGGCACCCACACCCACGTCTCGCAAAAGCTCCCCATTGTCTCATATTTAGCCCCCTATCTTGGTAGTGTGGCGTCAAGACCCTATATGCAAGGCGTAACCGTGACATTGTCAAGCACTGAGAAGGGCGCCGTGAAAATTGACGTGGCACCAACGACAGCGGACGCCGTCACTGTTTGCCATATCCCTCTTCCCAAGAGTCTCTCGCGACGGTACAATTCTACTATCATTGTTGGTGCGTTCTGGTCAACCTGTTTGAAACTAGAGTGTCAGAGTCACTAGGTACATTGTTCAGCGTTCACCTGCAGAAGGACGAATCCAGTGACTCGCCGATGCAAGGAATATTGATGACTTTCAAAATAGAGTCTCATGTCTGTTCGTGGTGGGTGGGAGCGTTGGCACGCTGGTCGCATCCATATGAAGTCCCAGCCAAGAAACTCATTGTCTCGAATTTGTTCGGCGATCCTTCTGAACAGCCGGGAATTCGGACATGATTGTGCAACCCCTATCGCTACATTAGAGGGAGCATGCGGTGTCCACATCATGTTGGACATTAAAAAGGCTCGACGATGGTCCTTACCCAGCGTGTTGACGGTTCTTTATTGCGGCTAAAGTCACTCTTTGCATCCCTACTTACCGCATTGCCTGGATGTGTTCCACTTGATCATAGGTAAGACGGCTTCTCCCCCACAGATCTGAAATAAAAATAAGGCGTACACTTTGAAAATCCGTGCCGCCTCAGGACTGCGATCTGCCTGTGTCATAAAGCATGGCAGCCTTTCCATCGTTTGCTTCCAAAGGGAAACTACCAAGGCCGCGGTAAGCACACCACGCATGTTATGCATAAATGAGATTCTACTCACGAAGTGTCCCACCCCAAACTTGGTCCTTTCCCCATGAGCCTCATCGCACCTTTGTCTGGGTTTTGATCGTCAGAGTCACTGTCCGCCACCTTGTGACGTTTCTCCCACGATTTGTACCAACATGGCTTCATCCTTGAGCCGCGCGCAGGGTGACAGTCGTTCGGATCCCCTTTGCCGAACAAGCTCGAAGGGCCAACAGGGCGGGTTATTGATTACTTGGGTGCATTAGGCGCACAAGAAGTCGAGATAACTGGAAAGATGACGATATCAAGTTCGTCATGCGACCTGTGTACCCCTTGATTGACTGAGGCGCCGCTCCTCCATTTATGTAACGGAAAGGGGCATGAATGATCCTAAAGTTCTGAACGCCGTATGATAGCTCACTCACCCATAGATATCTAATCGCAAACCATGCACAAAACTAAGGATATTGTCAAAGAAAATGAACGAATCGCCTCGTTCGATGCACTCTACCAATGAACTTTCCAGCGAATTATCAAGTCGATCTTCTTATCGAACGAGCCTAGGTGTACTTTCAGACCCCAGCGGGCGTAAGGTATGTTGGGTCCTGGTGCTTAGATAACCGTAGACTGACTTGCTTCCCGCCCCTACCTTGATAAAATGCCTGAGACTTGGTCGAGTTCGCAATTGGAAATGATACCTGGATGACTTCGTGCTACGTGGTTCCACTACGTCCTCCGACGTGTCAAAAACATTGGAACTATCCACCAAGATGAGAACGAAGATGATGCATAGTATTTACAGTTGTTTACACAAATCTGTACCCTTACTTCCGTCAAACTTCCGTGCACCTACCACCATAACCCAGACGCAATTAATGTCAGTGTAACTACTAACCAAGTTGAATCCAGTGGCGACTCGCGTGCTCCATACTAGTAAAGCAAATCGTCTACGAGCTATTCCTGTGCATGCACTGGATGAGTAAGGTGGCGATGCGTAGAACTTATGGTTCACACTTCCTGTGGGAGGCCCTGCGCGCCTTGCTCCTTGACCACCATGAAGCTCACCGTCAGGATCTACATGCAGCCTGACGCAGAATTCCAGGTCTGTTTTCTTTCCTTCGAGGTTCGTAGTTGGCTCAACACTACTCTAGATCGATGCGGAACCGTCAGACACGATCGGCGATCTCAAAGCAAACATTGGGGTTACACATGGATATGATGCCCAAATGCTGAATATCATCTTCCGCGGTATGCCAATCTCTTCCGAAGACACGGACACTTGCTCACCGAATACAGGCCAGGGACTTGACAACGATAAGACCCTGGATTCGTGCAGAATAAGTGAAAAAGGTTTCATAGTCATGTCGATCTCAAGGGTAAGGGCGACCATTTCTGACCCTGCTTTAACTAATTTTCTTTTTCCTTTACAGCCCACAACAGATCTACCTGTGCCCAAACAACTTGACGTCATAGAATACACCGCACTCACTGAGGAAGAAGTATCTGAATACTTGGGGACTGGGTCTCTTAAAGCTGCACTTCAACCTAGAACCACATCTGCATCTGTCCCGCCGACTTTGTCTGAATCCACAACGACGGCGGAAGGTGAAGCCACAATAGACTCTGAATTCCCAACCGCATCCACCTCTACATTCAAATATCGGCCTTTGTCCCCAACAGCATTTGACGCTGAACTGACATACGAGCCTTCTTCCATGTCCACGTTCAAGTACAAACCCATGTCTTCATCAGCATCTGTTTCTGAAGGCGCGTCCTCGCACGTCTCGCCAACGACAAACATGTCTACGTTCAAATATAAGCCCATATCCTCGTCGGCGTTCGACGACGAAAGATTGGCACGCTTCTCACCTATCTCAACTGCATCTACATTCAAATATAAGCCCATGTCTTCCTCGGCACCTGCATCCGAAGGCGCATCTTCAGCCGCACAGTCAACCATAGACTCGTCTACATTCAAGTACAAGCGCATGTCCTCATCAGCCTTTGATGCTGAGATGACATCCGGGCCCGTCTCCCCAATTCCGAATATGTCCACGTTCAGATATAGGCCCTTGTCCTCACCAGCAACTGCCGCTGAGGGCTCGTCTTCATCCGTCCCGCCAGCCTCAAACGTTTCTACGTTTAAATATCGACCTTTGTCCTCATTATCTGTCGGCGAAGGCACATCCGGATCTATCCCTGCATCATCTTCCTCTCAATCTACATTCAAATACGCCCCCATGTCCTCATCCGCGCGCACCCTTGGGTCTACATCCACACACGTTACTGGTACCGTTCCACCTGCTGGCCGACCGAACTTGTCCCAGGTATGTTAACAATTGTTATCTCGTGCTCTATTTTTCTTTGACAACGGTGACCCCACAGGGAAGAAGCACTCTCGATGTAGGGGCTCTTGGCGCAGCACAGGGTGGTTCAGGTGACTCGCCTGGACGCCTCAGTGGTGCTGACATAGCTCAGTTCCGAGAGCTTATTACCCGAAACCCTGAGCTCAGACAACATTTCATCCAACAGATTTCTGAAGAGCACCCTGAGCTTGGCCAGTCGCTTACACAGAACCCAGATCTTTTGTTACAGTTCTTGGAGGGAATGACACAGAACGGTAGCGGTAGCGCCGGGTCCGGTGTCGGTCCTAGGTCGGGCTCTGGCGCACAGGTCGTAAGGCTCAGTGTTACGCCAGCCGAGCAGGCAGCCATCGAGCGCGTAAGTTTTTTTTTCTTTTGTGACTTGGATCGATGTCGAGCTGACACAACACACGGTGCAGCTCGAAGGGCTCGGCTTTCCCAAGCAAGCCGTCATTGAAGCTTACT
>JBBPTB010000959.1:0-12224 GCA_038093875.1 Boletus tylopilopsis
AGTGCGTGTCCTGTGCACAAGATGAGGCCGACGACCAACTAAGGTGTGACCTACGATGAGCTCGACAGAGGGGCGAGCGAGGAGCATGAAATGCAAGCAAGGCCAAGAAGGACGAAGTCTTGACGTCCGAGCACCAGTACACCAGTAACCAAAGTAGATTGCAAGGGGGCCCACTTAAGGGCAGCGTGGAGATGCAGTACAAATGGCATAGAACTAGCTTAAGGGACACTAGCTAGTACTCTGGCACTCTATATACCATCCAGTATGGCGCATGGGCCATCTGGGCAAAGGGGGTCCTCCTAATGAGGAACAATGGCCTTCCCACATCAGGAAGGGGGCAAAGGGCAATGCCTACATGGCAAGACGGCCATCAGGGCTAATGGGATCCTGCTGTCAAGGAAGAGCAGAAGTGGTCATGGAGACCAGCAGGATCAGAAAGGAAGACTAGATGAAATGTGAACCTAGTCTGACATAATGCCTACAATGGGAATGCTCATCCATCGGGCGCATACGGCTGAACGGAGGGTCAAGAGTGGTGCTCTGCAGCGAAGGGGAAATGCTATCATAAGGATCTGCTGTCCGGGTATACGAGGATCAGCGAGCATAGCGACAACAGATCCGGAAACGTATCGTAGCCGCAACGGGAACTCCCATCCATCGGGCAGTCTAGGGTTGCCTATAGCAACCGGGCATCATCATGAGTCATGCCCCAGATCTAGGCATCGGGGGCGGTCATGTCGCAAGGGCTAGGGTCCATGGTTACCCCTATGGCCGAGGGTCGAAGGTTACCCCTCCGGGCATCACAAGTGTCGAGGGAACAAGGGTTACCCCTTGGGGAATCCAGTTTAGTGTCATAGCAGACGTGAGCCCAGTTTAGTGTCATGGTGGACATGGTCGTAAGGCTGAGGGAATGAGGTTACCCCTCAGGAGCCATTAGAGGACGATGGTGGGTCGGTGGTGTACTCCAGGCGATGAGTACTGTGTGAGCGAGCATATGAGCTCCTCAGGGTGGAAGGCGTCTGCCAGGCCTTCAGGGTAAGGGCATGTCCCATCCGTCAAGGGCAATAGGTGAAGAACAAAGGAAAATGAACAGGGGTACCAGCAGGTCCGGTCCAGCAACCAAGGAAAACCGTAACAGTGCCTGGGGCAAGAAGGAGATTGTTAGGTGATGATTTTTCATAATTATATCTATCCAAAATGTCAGAAGTCCAACTCAGAGGCGGACAGAGGTCCAAAGCAGAGGTGTACAGAAATGGTCAGGGGTCATCCAGAGTTGGGCAGAGTTGATAGGGGCTAGGCTGGAGTTGGTTGGAGTTGATAGGGGCTATGTCGGACATGCATGGATATGACAGGACATCACCTTGCAGAGCATCTCAGATGGAGCCAAACAGGTACATGCATCACCACACAAAGAGAGGGAAGGTATATAAGGCAGGGTGAATCTGAACCAAGTCTCCATCCATAAATAGAAGTAGATACTTGAGTGACAAACATTGACAAAGAATGCCATGGCATAAGTATAAAAGACAAGGAATCACCATGCAAGTAACACATATGTAAACCTACTACTTTCAGACATGAACACCCCGGGTCCAGGGTTGCCCAGAGGGCCATGGTATGATAGTAATCTCACCTGGGTTGCAGCCAGTGATCCATATTTGGCTGGCTGCTCACGTTGGTGCCTCGCCCGTGACCGAAGGCCAATTGGCTTACATAATACGGTATCCAAATGAAAATGACACGTCGATACGTCGACATTTGACGCCGCCATTTTACAACTTCCATCAGCATGTTGTTCGATGTCTCGGTGAGTGTCTCGACGCCGTCCCAAACCGAATTCACAAAACACCCAACCACCAGCGAAAACTATTCTCTCGCTCTGACCGCGTCAAAGGGACCGACTTTCACCCGACCGAGCCATGGCTGCTCACCGGTCTGTACAACGGCACGGTGCACATCTACAACCACGAGACAGGCGCGCTGGTGAAGACGTTCGAAGTGTCCAACGTGCCCGTGCGCTGCGTCAAGTTCATCCCGCGCAAGAACTGGTTCGTCGCGGGGTCGGACGACTTTCAGCTGCGGGTGTTCAACTACAACACGCACGACAAGGTGGCGTCGTTCGAGGCGCATCCGGATTATATACGGTGTTTGGCGGTGCATCCGACGGGGAGCATCGTGTTGACGGGGAGCGACGATATGACGATCAAGGCTTGGGATTGGGACAAGCAGTGGAAGTGCATCCAGGTGCGTCTTTTCTCTCTCGCACTCTCTCTCTCTCTTTTGTTCAACGTTGGAGTTGGATAGGTGTACGAGGGGCACACGCATTATATCATGAACATCGCGTTCAACCCGAAAGACGCCAACACGTTCGCGTCTGCCTGTCTCGATCGGACGGTCAAAATGTGGTCTCTCGGTTCTGGGACGGCCAATTTCACGATGGACGCGCACGACAAGGGGGTCAACTATGTCGATTTCTATCCGGGGCCGGACCGGCCGTACCTGGTGACGACAGGGGACGACAAGACGATCAAGGTATGGGACTATCTGAGCAAGAGCTGCGTGCAGACGATGGAAGGGCACACGAACAATCCATCGTTTGCCGTCTTTCATCCCAACTTGCCGATCATCGTGAGCGGGAGCGAGGACGGGACGGTCAAGATTTGGAACAGCAATACGTATCGGTTGGAGAACACGTTGAGTTATGCGTTGGAGCGGGCGTGGTGTGTGTCGTTGAGAAAGGACGCGAACGAGGTTGCGGTCGGGTTTGACGAGGGTATCGTCGTCATCAAGGTGTGTTTATTTTTTAATTTTTAATTTTTTTCTGTTGTTGAACGGTGTGGTGTTTAGCTTGGTCGGGACGAGCCGACGTTTAGCATGGATCCGACCGGGAAGTTGATCTACACGCGCAACCAACTCGTGCTCTCGGCCAACGTGCAGAGTCTTGCGGACGACACGACGGCAGAAGGGAACCGGATTCCCCTGCCGATCAAGGAGCTGGGCACGACGGAGATCTTTGCGACCAACTTGATTCACTCGCCCAACGGACGGTTCGTGACGGTCGTCGGCGACGGCGAGTACATTATATACACGGCGCTCGCGTGGCGCAACAAGTCGTTTGGGAACGGCCTCTCGTTTGCGTGGGCGGGGGACTCGAACACGTACGCGGTGCTGGAGAGCAAGTTGAAGTTGAAGGTGTACAAGAATTTCAAGGAGCGCGGGGGTGCGGGGATGAAAGGGTCGGGGAGCTGGTCAGTCGACGGGTTGCATGGCGGTCCGTTGTTGGGCGCGCGGGGCAAGGGCTTTGTGGTGTTTTGGGATTGGGAGAGCGGGGAGATCGTGCGACGGATAGACGTGGATGCTAAAAACGTGGGTTTGGTTTTTTTTTCTTTTGCGGGGGAATGTTTGACTGACGGACGGTGTGTGTTAGGTGTATTGGTCGGGGTCGGGAACGCTGGTCTCGATCGCGTCCGAGGAGTCGTTTTACATTCTGCGATTTGACCGGGACGCCTACAACGCAAAACTGGACGAGGGGGTCGAGGTGACGGACGAGGGCATTGAAGAAGCGTTTGATGTCGTCTCTGAGGTCTCAGATAAGCGAGTGTGGTTTCTTACGGTTGATTGGATGGCCGTCTCATGATCACGCTAGCGTCATGACTGCAAAATGGGTCGGGGATTGTTTCATCTATACCACGGTGGGCAACCGAGTCAACTACTTTGTCGGCAACGAGTCGTATACCATCAGTCCGTCCGACATGTACGTACGTTCTACTCGGACAGACGTCGTTCCGGCTGATCGTCTTTTTTTTTTTAGCCCGATGTACATCCTCGGATACATACCTGCGCACAACCGGGTGTACCTCGCGGACAAGGATATCAATGTCTACGCTTACGCACTGTCGTTGAGCGTGGTCGAGTACCAAACGGCTGTGTTGCGTGGTGACATGGACGCTGCCGCCGAGATCCTGCCTACGCTACCCAAGGAACAGCTGAACAAGGTGGCGCGGTTCCTCGAAGGCCGAGGTAGCGTCTTTCTTTGATCCGTGACGTGATCCTTCTCATGTATGGTGTGCCAGACCTGAAGGAGTTAGCGATGGAAGTGACGACCGACCCGGAGCACAAGTTTGACTTGTCGTTGCAGCTGGACGACCTGGACGCGGCGGTGGACATTGTGCGGGGGATGCCCGAGCAGGAAGCCGAGGTCAAGTGGAAGGCGCTCGGGGATCGCGCGCTGTCGGTGTGGCGCTTCGATCTGGCGCGGGAGGCGTTTGAAAGAGCAAACGACGTGAGCGCGTTGATGTTGTTGTTGCTATCGACGGGGGATCGGGCGGGGTTGGAGCAACTTGCTAAGAAAGCGGGTGAGTCGTGTTGTGTTTGACTGGTGCCGTTGCTGATGGGTGATGGGACAGCGGGTCAAGGGGCGCATAATGTGGCGTTTGCGACGTGGTTGCAGTTGGGGGATGTCAAGGCGTGCGTGGATGTGCTGGTGGCGACGGGCCGAGCGCCGGAAGCGGCGTTGTTTGCGAGGACGTATGCACCAAGGTAGGTGTTGGTTTTGTGGGTGTTGACCCAGGGATTGTTTGGGCTGAAACGCGGTGTTGGATTAGTTTGGCGGCCAAGGCGGTGGACGTGTGGCGGGGGGAACTGCAAAGTAGGAACAGGGTCAAGGTGGCTGGGTCGATTGCGCATCCGGACGAGCACAAGGGGATGTTTGAGGAGGGGTGGGATGAGGCTATGGCGCGGGAGGCAGGACTCGTCATGTAGAGTGATGATGTCGGTACCGCAGAGATAAAATCAGACCTTTTTGACGGCGAATTCCAACACGTGTCATATGTCTTACGTCAGTTTTTCGGGTGGTTGACAACCCCCGGGGGTGTTCTTCTTTGGTGATCACGTCAACCGCACTTTTTTGTCCTTCTTTTTGCTTGTCCTTTCCTTTTCTTAACGTTCATTATCGACGACGAGGTAGAAGATGGCCTCTTCTCCAACCAACGCCGTCAACACCGGCGACCTCGTACATCTCGTGGCTACATCACATGCCACCACCGTTTACCCCTCCGACGACGCCGTCCTCGCCGTCCTCAACACCCGCTTTCGCTCTGATCTCCCCTACTGCAGAATCGGTACAACCAACCTGCTCGTCGTAAATCCTTACAAGACGCTCGCAAACGTAAACGACATCTCTGCAAGAGAATATGAAGAACGCTGCTACAAGGAAACGACCATCTCCCTCGCCAGCTCCACCGTCCTACAGCCACACCCGTATCAGCTCGCTGCTCAAATTTACTTGCTCATGCGTCGCACGAGACACTCTCAGTCCGTCGTTCCTCGGTACGTCGCTCTATTTGGATTGCTCTCTCTCTTTTCTGAACCCGTTGCCCTCAGTGGTATCACCGGTTCTGGCAAGTCGTCCACGCTACGTCTCATCGTCGACCAGGTTCTCCGTCTCTCCGCCCATTCAAAGAAGGAGCTGAGAATGGCCAGCCAAGTAAAGGCGCTACACACGCTTCTCGACGCCTTTGGAAACGCAAAGACCGTCTCGAATCCAAACGCCTCCCGCCACAGTCGTTACCTCGAACTCCACTTCAACGACCGCGGTCGCATCGAATCGGCCAAAGTCGTCCCCTTTGCCCTCGACAAGTCTAGACTCGGCCGTCTCGCCCACGAGGAGCGCACTTTTCACATATTTTATCAGTTCTTGGCCGGGGCTGCACCGCAGGAGCGCGACTACTTCAACACGGAGGACCCCTCCGAATACGCCCTGTTGGCCTCCTCGGGCTGTTACCGTCTCCCCAATGGTCCTTTTAGCGACGACGCCATCGCTATGGAAGAGGTACGCACTGCCATGCGCACACTTGGTTTCAAACCAAAACATCTCTCCTCCATATTCACCATCCTTGTCACCATCCTCGTTTTGAGTAACATCCAGTTTACGGAGGCGGATGCCAGAGACGTGTCTGCCTCCGTCGCAAACACCCCCGTCCTTGACCACGCCGCACGTCTCCTCGGCGTCTCGTCTGAGGACCTCGCTCAGGCGTTGACGAACAAGACCAACTATGTTCGCAAAGAGCTGTATACCGTCCTTCTCAACGTCGAGCAGAGCGCTCTTCAGCGAGACTCCCTCATGCGCGATCTCTACGCCATCCTTTTCGCGTACGTCGTCGAGACCGCGAACCACAAGATCGCACCCTCCAATCGCGACCTTATTCCCGCTACCCAACTCATCTTCTTCGACTCTCCCGGCTTTCAAACGCGCGGTCTCACGGGTACTGGCTCGATGATGTTTACGGGCACCGCTCCACTCATCTCCGCCCTCGGCCAAAACGGGTTCGACGAATTCTGCATCAACTTTGCAGACGAGCTCGTACAGTCGTACATCCTGCGCAACACGTTCGAGGACAGCGTGGGGTACAATAGTCACATGGTCGGCGACGGCATTTCTTTGCCGGCCATCGCCACCGTAGACAATTCGGCTTGCATCGAGTTGTTGCGCGGCGCTCAATTGAGCGATCGTGCCACACGCAAACCGGGCGGCATCCTTGGTACCTTGAGCAAGGCGTGCTCGTCCTACAAGTCGGGCAAGGCTGGCGACAAGAAGGCGGATGAACTACATCAGGATCTCGTTTCTAAATACGGCGTTCACGCGTCGTTTGTCGCTAGCCCCAGTCAGGGTGGGGATGACGACAGGAATTTGTTTGGTATCAACCACTATGCGGGCAGTTGCTCGTACGACGTGTCGTCCTTTATCGAAAAAGACTCTGACATGCTCGACTCGGCTTTTGTGTCACTGTTTCGCAATTCTTCAGATCCGTTCGTCGCAAAGCTGGTCTCTGGTCCCTCGCTCTCGGTCGAGCGACACCCCAAGGACGAAAACGCGATCGTACAAGCCCAAGTTTCGTCACGTCCACTTCGTCAGCCGACGCGCATCGCGTCCCCAGATGGCTCCGTTCCTATGCCAAACGAGGAACACCCGACCTTAGACCCCACGAAGATATACACCGTCTCTACACAACTCAATTTTACGCTCTCCGAAATCTTTGCCGCCTTTGACCGAACCCGTCCGTGGACGATCACCTGTATCCGACCCAACGACTCTAGCTCCCCCAATTCGTTCGACAAGCGCCGCGTCAAGGCACAGATAAAGGCACTCTTGATCCCTGAGCTCGTCGCACGTCGCAGCGTCGACTTTGTCACTGACTTGGAACGGCGTGCGTTCTGCGAACGCTACGTCCCGACGATGCGCGGATCGGACACGGAGCGTATTCGGCAGTGCGCTGCTTCGCACGGATGGAAGGAGGGTACGGATTACGTTGTCGGCCATCGCTCCATCTGGTTATCGTACAACGCGTGGAAGACCGTCGAGGACGTCGTCCGTGCGGCGGAGAAGGAGCAGAAACGCTTGGCGCCCGATGCCATCGAAGACGACGACAGCGCGGTCGGAGATGAAGGGACAGAGTATACCCATACCGACCAGCATGGGCCCGAGCTGCTCGACAACGAGAGCCGCGATAATTTGCTCATTGCGCGCGTGGGCAGCCGTGGGTCGAGGTATCAGGATCCCAATCAGCAGGTTCCGTACGGCGTCGGTGGATTGCCCTCGCCGAGCATGCGTGCGCCGGCGTACACTGATCCCGAGGATGGGTGGGGATCGGAATGGGATAAGAAGAGCCCTGGCGCTCCGTCTCCTTTCCTGTCCAAGGAAGTTACCACGGCAGTCCATTCATCGCCCGCTGCCGTCGAAGAGGTGCCCACGAGCACTACGCGACGGTGGTGGCTCTTCTTCGTCTGGCTATTGACAGGCTTGGTCCCCTCCTTTGTGCTCCACTACATTGGGCGAATGAAACGCCCCGACATTCGGCTCGCCTGGCGGGAGAAGGTGACCATCTTCTTTCTCATCTTCCTCATGAACGCCGTCGTCATCTTTTACATTGTCGAGTTTGGTCGTCTCTTGTGTCCCGAGTTTGACAAGGTCTGGAATTTCAACGAGGTAGCAGAACACACCGGGAACACGGACTGGTGGGTCTCGGTGCAGGGCTGGGTGTACGACATGTCCAACTTTATCCACGGCGACCACAGCGATATCACCGGCTTCTCGTCCAACGCGGCTGGGGACCTCGCGGTGTTGGTGGGGCAGGATCTGACGGGGTACTTCCCGATGCCGCTCACGGTGGCCTGCCCGGGCTTGGTGACGCAAGCGACGCTGCAACTCACGTCCAAGAACTTTACGGCGCTCGTGCCGAACGCGATTCACAAGTCGGGCGCGACGCAGCCGACGCAGGGGACGGCGTTGGATAGCGCGGATTGGTATACGTCGCGGTTTTTGCCCAAGATGCGGCAGTTCCGGAAGGGGGCGTTGGTGTGGGATCCCAAGACGGTGTATGCGCAGGGGATGGATTCGACCAGTCAGCGGTGAGTGTTGGGCGTGTTCGTGTTTGGTCGGCGGCTGATCGTGTGGTCAGGATTTGGGCCATTTGGGACGGCGGCGTGTATGACCTGACCGACTATGTGAACACGGTGTCGACGTACCAGGGCGACACGACGTACGAGTTTCTCAACACGGCCGTCGTCGACGTGTTCAGGCAGCAAGCCGGCGAAGACATCAGCAAGAACTTGAACGCGGTCATGGCGGGCCTGGACTCGCAGACGGCGTCGCAGAACGCGAACTGTATCAAGAACCGGTTTTACCTGGGCGAGGTGGACTTTCGCAAGTCGCCAAGGTGTACGGTGCAGAGTTATTTGTTGCTCGTGTTTACTGGGATTCTGTGTGCGTCGATCGCGCTCAAGTGTATGTTTTTTTTTCTTTGCGTGTTGGACGATTACTCATGGGGTGGTTCGTCAGTCCTGTCTGCGCTGCAGTTGACCGGCAAGCGTTCGCCGGAGATGTTGGACAAGTTTGTGCTCTGCCAGATTCCGTGTTATACTGAAGGCGAAGACTCGCTTCGCCGTACGATCGATTCGCTCGCGGCGTTGCACTACGACGACAAGCGCAAGCTGCTCTTCATCATTTGCGACGGCAACATCATCGGGAGCGGGAACGACCGGACGACGCCGAGGATCGTGTTGGACATTTTGGGCGTCGATCCCAAGGTCGATCCGGAGCCGTTGATGTTCCGATCGATCGGTGAGGGGTCGAAGCAGATCAACTATGGCAAGGTGTACTCGGGACTGTACGAGTTTGAGGGGCACGTCGTTCCGTGAGTCGCGCTGTCGATGGCGCGTCCGTGTGCTGACGTGCGTGCAGGTATATGGTGGTCGTCAAGGTGGGCAAGCCTACGGAACGATCCAAGCCTGGCAATCGGGGCAAGCGTGACAGTCAGATTTTGCTCATGCGGTATATGAACCGGGTGCATTTCGATGCACCCATGTCCCCGCTGGAGCTCGAGATTTACCATCAGATGCGGAACGTGATCGGGATTGATCCGGCGTTTTACGAGTATGTTTTTACGGTGGATGCGGACACGGTGCGTGTGCTCGTTTTCTGTGTGTGCTTGGCGAATCGAACGGGATGTTGTCGTAGACGGTCACGTGCGAGTCACTCAATCGATTGGTCGCGTCGGCTGCAGACGATTCGAGCATCATTGGCATTTGCGGCGAAACCAAGCTTTCCAATGAAGAGGGCTCGTGGTGGACGATGATCCAGGTGTACGAGTACTACATCTCGCACCACCTCTCCAAGGCGTTCGAGTCGCTGTTTGGGTCGGTGTCGTGTCTGCCTGGGTGTTTCTCGCTGTACCGCGTCCGCACGGCCGACAAGGGTCGTCCGATCATCATCTCGAACCGGATCATCGAGGAGTACGCCGAATGCAACGTCGACACGCTCCACAAGAAGAATCTCTTTTCGCTCGGCGAGGACCGTTTCCTAACCACGCTCCTGCTCAAGCATTTCCCGACGTTCAAGACGAAATTCATTCCGGACGCGGTGGCGCACACGATGGCGCCCGAGTCGTGGCGGGTCTTGTTTTCGCAGCGGCGTCGGTGGATCAATTCGACGGTGCATAACCTGTTGGAGTTGGTGATTTTGCCCGAGCTGTGCGGGTTTTGTTGTTTCTCGATGCGGTTTTTCGTGTTTATCGATTTGTTGGGCACGATCGTGAGTTTGTTTTTTTTGTTGTTGTTGTTTGATTGGGGCTGAGGTGTTGGCGTCGTGCTGTAGATTCTTCCGGCGACGGTCGTTTATGTGAGTTGGGGTTCAAGTTGGGGGTGTCGTGGGGCTGACCGTGTTTGGATAGCTTGCTTATTTGATCGTTGCGGTCGCTACTGGGAGCAGTTCGTTGCCGTTGATCTCGATCATCATGTTGGCCGTGACGTATGGGTTGCAGGTACGTTGATGGCGTTTGGCACAGAGCGTGGGCGCTGACGACCGTCGTAGGCCTTGATTTTCATCATCAAGCGCGAGTTTATGCTCGTCGGATGGATGGTCGTCTATCTTTTATCGTGCGTGTCCTTTTTTCTTTTTTGGATTGAAATGTTTACGTGTTGTGGATTAGGTACCCGGTGTACAGTTTCTTCTTGCCGATCTATTCGTTCTGGTGCATGGACGATTTCTCGTGGGGGAACACGCGCGTCGTGATTGGTGATGGGGGGAGTAAAAAGGTGGTGATGAACGACGACGAGCGGTTTGATGAGTCGATGATTCCACTCAAGAAGTTTAGCGGTGAGTCTCTCGCGTGTGCATGTGGACGATGGATTGAACGCTGCTGCCCCTCAGAATATGAAGCGGAAACGTGGGAAGGCGTCTCGCATCATTCGGACGACACGGGGATCAGTCACTTGAAGACGCGTTCGCAGCAGCAGCCGCGGTTCACGCCGTCACGCCAGGGATCGCCGCATCCGTCGCAGCGGGGCGATTATTACCGAGACACGAACGCGGTGCACAATACGTCGATGGCGCATGTTCGGGGGACGGGGTCGCATCATAGTCTTGCTGGATCGCGTCCAGGGTCGATGTATGACGGACGTCAGCCGCCGGTGATGTCGCAGTTTTTGCCGCCGATGCCGTTTGGGCATGGGAGCGTGGGTGGTGGTTCCGAGTATGGTGGTACTCCGGGTGGTGGGGCGATGATGATGAGTCCGCTTGGGTACCAGCATACGGGGAGTGCGTATGGGATGGTGGATCCTGCGGCGCGTGCGACGATGATGAGCGGCATGGGTGGCATGGGCATGATGCACGGCAACGGGTCGCAGACGGGCGGTGGGTTTGGGATGATGATGCAGACGCCGCCTGGAGGGGAGCACCGGATGTCGAGTTTGTCGATGGCGACGTCCGTGAATGCGTTGTCGTCTGGGCAGCCGAGCATGAATCCGCATCCGAGCGATGAGGAGGTCGTGAGTGCGTTGAGGGCGTATTTGGGGAGGCAGGATTTGATGAGCGTGACGAAAAAGTGAGTTTTTTTTTTTTCTTCGTGTTTGCGTGATGGCAGTGAACTGACGGACATTGTAGGACGGCACGGGAGGCGATGATGGCCAAGTTCCCGAGGGCGGATTTGGGAGCTAGAAAAGAGTTTTTGAACGCGTCGATCGATGCGATCTTGTCGCAGTCATAGTCGGACAGAAGGTTTTTCTTTTTTTTGCATTTATCTTGACGCTCTTTTTGACTTTTAGACTCGAGCTCTCGTTTTAATCGCGGTCGTTTTCTAGTTTTTGCATGCAGTAGAAGTACAAGGAATGGACCTAGAACGTTATTTATTACAAAGTGAAAGAGGTTACAGTCAATAATATGATCATCACCACATTGGTTGATGCGTGCGCAGGGAAGGAGGCAATGAGCACAGCCTCACGACCTACCAGATGGTACCTTGAGCAACGATCGTTGCACCGTGCACAGCGCTCCAGCTTTTTTGAATATATACAATACGTTGAATCGCGACGGGTACGTCCAATCCAACTTTTGACACTCATCGCATTCGCATGTCTGGTACAGTCTCACAGATGCCCAGTGGCAAGGTGACCAACAAGAATTCCGATTTCATGACGTATCCCTACCCCGACGTCGAGCGCGTCATGCGCGCCGTGACCGCCCTCCCCGGTATCTCCCCCGCGAGCCAACAATGCATCGCCAACCTACTGTCGTACCGCGCCGTGCGGACGCGCGCGCGGCTGCCTCGGGGGCAGAGCGCGGCGGTGCTCGTGCCGCTGTTCGTCGGGGGACGGTCGGGGGAGCTGTACGTCGGGCGGAGTCGGGGGGAGGATGGGTTGGGGGCGTAGGCGGGGGATACGGCGTTGACGGG
>JBBPTB010000960.1:0-12209 GCA_038093875.1 Boletus tylopilopsis
AGTGGTTGGGTGTCAGATGGTGCGCATGGAGGAAGAGCTGCCATCTGGCATGGTGGCGAGAGAGGTTCTGAGGCTGGTGGAAGTAGGTGAGATTCTTGTGGTCTGTAAGGACCATTACCAGATGTTCAGTTCTGGTGAGGTAGTGTTGCCACTCCTCTAATGCATGGATGACTGCGAGCAATTCTCAGTCATAGATGTTGTAATTCCTTTCCACCTTGGAAAGGGTTTTGGACAGGTATGCACACAGGTGGAGGTCCCCATTGCTGTCCTTCTGCATCAGTACCCCTCTGGTCACAACCAGGGAGGCATCAGTCCTGATAGTGAATGGTTTACCAATGTCTGGCATTGTCAAGACTGGATGGGTGAGGAAGGTGTTGTGAAGGTGTTCAAAGGCTTTCTGGTGGACATCAGTCCAGTCCCAGACATTAGCCTTGTGAGTGAGGTTGTTAAGGGGTGCTCAGAAATGACCACACCTTTATGTGTGACACAGCCCTTGTCACCCTTGCATCTACCACCAATCCCTCAACACTGCCCTTAGAGTCCAGGAGGGATCTATGGGGAACTCCATTGAGCCCAACCCTCTTCATATTCTCATCTGAACCACCCTTGCTAATGCTCAGCAAAACCTTTCAGACCACCTGCTGGCCAATGGAGTGGTCCAGGCCCTTAACCAGGTCAACCCCTTTATCTGCAGACTCATCATTTGACCCCTCATCTGCTCCCTTCCCCACCAGTACCAACAGTTTTATCTCAACACCACCACCTCCCCATGGAACAACCCCTTCCACACCTGGGAAGGAAGCAATGACTCCATCAATCCCCTTGCCAACAGAGCTGCTGGAGATACCCCTCTGGCATCCTACACCTCAACCCCCATTCACAGCCCTTTCCCTGTTCCTATTCTGCCCCCTAAAGAGTCCAGCAGTGGGGGCAGAGACTCTGGGGAATCTAATCCAGGAATTCACCCCAGAACTGATGTCCAGGAACCCCTCACTGATGGGGGAGAGGTGGACTACTTCCTTGCCACTGTCTCCCTTATTGAGCATCCCACTTCCACACTGACTCCTACTACCAGGAGAAAGTGCCCCTTGAAGGGACAGACTTATATCCTTGGTGGGATTATCTCTTTGGATGTCAAGGGAAAATGAGCAATTAAAGAGAATCCCTTGGCTACCATGTCCTCCTCCCAATCCCCAGCCGGATCCAAGGCCAATCCTATCATTGTCAACACTCCATCCCCCACTTCATTGCTCTCCCCTTACCCACACTACCTTAGATGTTTTGTATGCCATGATGAGAACCATTGACAGCCTGACTGTCCCTGATACACCTGCCCCATTTGTTGAAGGACTGCCCCAGGGCATGCCCAGAAAGACTATCTGTTTTGGACCTGTCTCCTCTGTGGTGTTACGGTTTTCCACAGTACCAATTATTTTTCATTCTTCTTTTGGGACTTATCCTCTCTGTACGATGGGACCTCCGCTCCCATCTGATGTTTTCCCCGATTCCACCCAATCACAATGCTGTATGATTGCATGTCGCTATGGACATGTTAGATCACCTAGAATACTTGTTTCACCTGTCGCTCCACTGATCCTCTTCCTTCCGCTCTTCCTGACAGTGGAGCTCTGTTCATGCATTGCCTTCTCACCGTTGCTTGCAATGCCCTTATTTTTCCGACGGTCCATGCACCATCCTTCATCGTATATAAGCCCACTTGTACAGTAAGACACCCCAAGTTAGTTCTACACAATACACTGCGTTGTAACTTGTCTCCTCTCGACAGAACTCTCCCTTTGTGCATTCCATGTGAAGGCTTGACCTGCCTCGACTGTATCCGAGTGGAACCAGGACCACTTGCCTTTCCAATAGGCTCCTACAAGAGTGCAGAAGGCAGCGCCAGGTTGTGCATGCCCAACCTGTCGTCTTATCAAACGGGCCTCCTACTACTTGGCATCTTGCTCTTATTGTTTTCTCTCACTTCCACTTTCACCTATTACTTCGCCCTCCATTGTCTCTACGTTCCACAAGATGACACAATGTGGTAAGCGTAACATGTGGCCACTGGGGACACTGCAAGGAATTCTGTTGGGAGAAGCCATTGATCAATGACACTTACAACCCCACCAACTATAAGACCAATAAGGGGGATTTCTGAGGATGAGGCAGCAGAACAACTGGAGGAGGAGAGGGAAAAGTTATGGTTGAAGGTGGGACTTCATCCCAAAGAAAGGGGCCAATATTATGGTTTCCAGTACCATTCATTTATATTTCACTTTTTCATTTGGACTTATTTTCTTCTCATGATGGGACATCCAGTCCCATCTGATGTCATCCTGAATCTTCCCAACTATGATGTTGTATTGCCAGATGTCAAACTCTGACATGTATGGTCACCTTGACACCTTGTTCCTTTCGCTGTTCTGCTGATCCTTTGCTTTCTGTTCTTCCTGACACACCAGTTGGATCAACTCAGGACAACTCTGGAGTCCACAGTGAGTAACCATATGATATTAAGAGGGAACAACAAGGTATACTACCCTGGAGTCCATAGTGAGTAACCAAAGACTACAAAGTGGAACTCCAGGGAATAAGTGCACTTCAAGTCAACAAAAGTACACAATCAGCCACAGCTGATTGTGAATGCAAAGGCAATGCTCTGTATGGGCAGAGCATGCAAAATAAGCTGGAAAAATGTGGAAAAATGGTAGATAAGTAAAGTGACCACGGAGAATAACATGGGCACAGTTAGAACCCAAAATGAGGTGCAAAGTCACCAATACCTACATTGAAGGCAAAGGTGTTAGTATTGGTGATTTCACACCTCATTTTGGTTCTAACTGTGCCCATGTTGTTCTCCATGGTCACTTTACTTATCTATCATTTTTCCGCATTTTTCCAGTTTGTTTTGCATGCTCTGCCCATACAGAGCATTGCCTTTGCGTTCACAATCAGCTGTGGCTGATTGTTTACTTTTGTTGACTTGAAGTGCACTTACTCCCTGGAGTTCCACTTTGTAGTCTTTGGTTACTCACTGTGGACTCCAGGTTAGTATACCTTGTTGTTCCTTCTTAATATCATCTTGGTTACTCACTGTGGACTCCAGAGTAGTCCTGAGTTGATCCAGCTAGTGGCTAGTCCGCTCCTATTAAGCTTTTTGCTCTTAACAAAAGGATCAACAGAGCAGAACAACACATGGTGTCAAGGCAACCATACATGTCAGGTTGTGACATGTGGCAATACAGCATTGCATACAGGAGGAGTCAGAAAGATATCAGATGTGATCAGAAGTCCCATCATGAGGAGAAGGTAAGTCCGAACAAAGAAAAGGAAAAATAATTGGTATCATGAAAACTGTAACAGTGACTCCACTTAAGAGTCTAGCACTTAGGTTATAACAAGAGGGCAGAGGACAAGGGGAGCTTGATGTTGTTGGCAGGGAAAGACCAAGAGAACAAGACTGCCCCTTGGCCACTGCATTCATGGGGTTTATATACTACATGGGGGTTTGGCCATGTTTGGCCCTAATCTACTGATACATAGATATATAAGGAGAAACATATGGTAAAGGTGAGGCATAACATGCTGACACCATAAGGTGCATACCCATGGAATGTTCTGGAATAAAGGAAGCATGAACATGCCTGATGCATGCATGTTACATGAGGTGTGGCAGTATGGAAGATCTGCCAATAGATAAGATGAAAGTGTACCCATTGTGCATGGTGGTGGATGAATGGAAGATCTAGTAGATCTAGATCTGTGAAAGGGTTAAAGGTGTGTCCATGAGGGCAAGGTGAATAAGTGAAAGAGAAGGAGAGCATCCATGAGATGCAAGTGAAGAGCAGAAAGCAAGGATCAGTAAGTGATCCATGTGATATGATAAGATAAGAAAAGATAAGAAAAGAAAGAAAAGAAAGGAACAACTAAGTCCATTAGACTGTGACTGTAACACTACCCCCCTTCTAAGGATCAGCTTCCAGGTGATTGAAAGGAGGTGCCTCAGTGTATTTGGTGAAATTTCATAGGACTTGAAAAGGGATGAGAAATCTGCGTGGGAAACCTTAATCTTGCAGGGAGCACTAGGCTTCACCTGGTGGAAATCTGAGATCACAGCTTTGGTGTGTTTCAGATTTGACACTGGTTCCCATGTACAGTCTGTTTCATCATAACCTTTCCAGTGAACAAGGTATTCAAGGGTCCTGCCCTTTAGACATGAGTCAATAATGTAATCAACTTCATATCCATCATTGCAGTCTTCTGTGACCTCAACAGGTCCTGGTTTGTGTACTGGTTGGCCTTCAAGGCATTCCTTGTATGGCTTAACATGGAAGATGTTAACAACCAGATGGATTTTCATTGATTTTGGAAGCCTCAATTTAATGGCATTGCTTCCGATCATATCAGTGATGACATATGGGCCTAGCCATTGCTCACTGAGCTTCTTCAAAGTGCACATCAAGCACAGGTTATCTGTGGACAGCCATACCTTATCTCCACTGGAGTAGGGTGGTGCCTTAGATCTTTTCTTATTGGCTTGGACCTTCATCAATTCCTAAGCTGCTAATAAATTAGACTTTATCTGCATGATTACATCATGGAAGTCCCTGACAAATTGTTCCACTGCTGGGGCCTTGCTTGCAAGGTTTTCTATGCCCATGTGAGGTTTGTAGGTTTGAGTGACTCTGAATGGTGACTTCTTAGTAGATACCTGCATTTTAGAATTGTAACTGAATTGAGCTGGGGCTAGCCAGTCAACCCATTGATCTTGTTTTTCTGCCATAAACAGGCAGAGATATTGCTACAGATCCTGATTCATCCTTTCCATCTGTCCATCTGTTTGCAGATGATGTGTGGTGGAGAGTTTCAGGGTTATTCCTATCTGCTTGCAAATGTCCTTCATCACCTGTGATGCAAATTGTGGACCTCAGTCCAATATAATAGACTTTGGAAGGCCATGATGCTTCCATATGTTATCCAGGTATAGCCAGGCTGTGTCTAGCACAGTGATGGTCTTTACCATGGGAATGAATATCACTTCTTTGCTGAATCGATCAACAACAACTAAAATGGAATCAAAGCCTTTCAAAGGCAGCAGATCTGTGGTGAAATCTGCAGATATATGTTCCCATGGGACATCCAGGACTTCAAGTGGGTGCAGTTTACCAGCAGGGGCTTGGTTAGAGTCCTTGAAACATGCACATCTGTCACATGTGGCCACATAGGCATTTATGTCAGTGGTGACACCAGGCCACCAATATGATCTTTGAATTAACTTGAGGGTCTTCTCATGCTCTGAGTGTCCTGCCATAGGCATGTTGTGGTGCAGGGTGATGATGTTCATCCTTAGATTATTCCCATCTGGCACATAAACCCTATCTTTGGTATCATATAGGACACTATTGTCCAATTGGCACACATTGTGCTTCTCTTTGAGGTACTTTATTAACTTGTTATCACATAGCACACTTGTGGCTTTGCAAACATGATTTAATATTTCTTGTCCTTCATCGGAGATCAAGATACAGGTCGTCCTAATCTTCTCTGGGGTAATAATAGTTATACCCTCATTATTGTCTTCAACTCCAATCATATGGTCTTCTTGGCATGAGAGGGTATCCACCTTTCCCATAGAAGTCCCTGGCTTGTGAAGCCATTTGAAATTGAAGCAAGATAAATATTGTACCCATTGGGCTTGTCTTCTATTAAGATCCTGCACATTCATGAAGTACTGCAGGAATAGATAAGACTGCACTGGTTGCAAAGTCTAATGCATCAGTTTCACCTGTGAGTAGTCTTTAATGAATCTTCAATAGTAGTTTGCCAGCCCTAAAAAGCTCCATACTCCTCAGACATTCTTAGGTGTGGGCCACTCTTTAATGGCTTTGACCTTTGTATTGTCCATTTTGATCCCATCTGGGGTAATGATCATGCCAAGGAAGTCTACTTCCTTTACCTGGAAATTACATTTCTCTGGTTTGATAAAAAGATCATTTTCTTCTAAATGTTTCAGGACTTGCAGCATGATCTTGTCATGTTCTGCCTGATTATCTGTTTTTGTAAAGATCATTAGGTCATCAATGTAATGACCACCACATCATCCATGTTGGCAAAGATTTCATTCATCATAGCCTGGAACATGGCAGGGGAGTTGCATAGCCCAAAGTACATGACAAGGGGTTTATAGGCTCCATGGAAGCATATGAATGCAGCTTTCCATTTGTCTCCTTCTTTAATTCAGACATTGTTGTATCCCCATCTTAGATCCATTTTTGTGAATAGTTTAGCCCCTTTTAGTGTATCCACCAGCTGGGAAATTAAGGGGAGTGGGTAATTGTTTTTGACCATGTGCTTGTTCAGGTACCTGTAGTCCTGAACCATATGCTTCTGGCCATCTTTCTTAGGTATGAAGAATACTGGGAATGTCTGAGGACTTTTGGAAGGTCTGATGTATCCCTTTTTTAGTTGGTTGTCTATGAACACTGTGACTTCCTCCTGTTCAGCAGGGGATAAGGGGATGATTCTTCCTTTCTTAGGTTTAAATGTATCCTTCAGATCTATGGTGTGATCCCATGGTTTCCGAAATGGCATCCATTCTGATTCCTTCTTCAAGAAGACTTTCAGAAAATGGTGGTACTCCTTTGGTACCAGTGCTTTGGGTTTCATTTCCATGGGTTTAGGGTCTGCTGCATCTAGTGTGGCTCTGATTCCATAGGCCACATAGCCAGCTGCTTCTTCTTCTTTATCAATACATTTCAGGAAACATGACTTTTCCTGAAATAAATAGCAAGATTGAGGGTATTGGATCATTTTTACTTCTCCTGAAAGCCAGTCTATCTGTGGGTTGTGCTTCTTAAGCCATGTGTAACCCAAGATGAATGAGTTCTTGCCAAGATCTGTTACCTCAGCTGTTACATGTCTCTGTGTCCCTGGTAATCTATGAGAAGATCCACACAGTGTGTTATCTTGCCTGTGGAATTGGCTGTGCTGTCAACATTGTACACAGGGATGGGGTTTCATAATCATTGTAAGGGGATTTTCAATTTATTCACCCATTGGTGGTCAATGAATATGACATTAGCTCCACTATCCAGGAGCACTTCTGTGACTGTGAAATCCTTCTTATCTACAGGGCTTATCTGCAGCTGCATAGTGACTTCCTTCTTAAAGGAGATACTCCTGATGAATATGTCATCCAGAATTTCCTTGCTTGGACTTACTTTAATATTTTTATGGGGTTGAGAAAGTGAATTACATAAGGATCAGTGTGAAGCCCTGACCAAGCTCCACACTAGGTGAAGATCCACTTGGCATTGATAAATTATCTGCATCACTTTCTTCTACTTCTAAACTTTCATATCAGTTGCCCTGAGAACACCCAGTTACATTCAGGTGGCTTTGTGTTTTTCTGACCTGCAGCGTTTCATGCAACAATCTGCAAAGAAGGCTGCCATCTCCAAGGCATTTATCCCTTCTATCATAGCACACACCTTGCACATGTCTCTTTCTTCATCATCTTCTGAGTCTGAATCATTATCTGACCAGGAGACTTGGGCCTGCCTCACTTGCAAGGACCAGCAGCAGTTTGGCTTATGTTTGCTCCCTAGCCATTTGCACAGGTGGTACTGGATCTTTGGCTTCTTGCAGTCTCAGACTGCATAATCTCCACTGCAATTGTAGCACAAGATCCTTGAACTTGGTTTCCAATCAAAGGTGTTAATGTCCACAGCATCAATATCCATTCTGTTTGATCTGTCCTTGGTTTGGTTCTTAATGAAGCTGATGTTTCCTTTTCTGTTTCCTGAGATGAATTGCAATGCCTCTCAGACATTGCAGACTTTCCTTATTAATCCAGGTATTCTTTAATAGTTGACCCAGCTTAAGCAAGGGAACATGTCCACAGACAAATACCTAGTCCAGTGGCACTCCCTTTACAATCAAGCAGGAGTTGCCCCAACTCATGGGATATTGTTGCTGGAGCACAATACCAACATGGGTATAATTAGACAGATCTTCTGGGAAGGCAACTGGAAGACAACTGCTGTGTTGCCCAGTCCTTCTGGTTTGTGGATCAGCCCTCTTGCTGCAGAGCACCATTCTTGACCCTCCATCCAGCCATGTATGCCTGATGGACCCTTTAGCCATCTAGGGCATGCATCAGTCAAGGTTCATGTTTCACCTTGACTTCCCATTTGATCCTGTTGATCCTATGTGATCCCCTTCCACTCTTCTTGACAGTGGGATCCCATTTGCCCATTCATCTCCTTCCTAATGTGGGAAGGCCTTTATTCCTCTTTAGGAGGACACTCTTTGCCCTGATGGTCCGTGCACCATTCAGGATAGTACATAAACCCCAGAGTACTAGCTAGTGATGCTTAAGCTAGTTCTATGCCATTTGTGGTGGCTAACACCATCTTGTACTGCAATTCCCTGCACTTCAGTGTGCCCTTGCAATCCACTTGGTTTACTGGTGTACTGGTGATAGGATGTCAAGACCTCATCCCTCTTGACCTCGCTATCATTCCAAGCATTCCTTGCTCACCTTAGCTGTTGAGCTCATTGTAGGTCACACCTTAGTTGGTTGTCAGCCTTACCCTTGTACAGGATGTACACTTCATTGGGCTTTTAGCTTGCAGTGCACAAGGATATCCTTCGGCCTACTATTGATCTGACCTCCTCTCAACTCACACCTATTCTGCCAGGGCACATGCTTGCAGTAAGCTTAACAAGAATACCCATGCGACCATACATGTCAGAGTGTGACATGCAGCAATACAGCATCGCAATCAGGAGGAATTGGGAAAACATCAGATGGGATCAGAGGTCCCACCATGAGGAGAAGATAAGTCCCAACAAAGAAAGGAAAAATAATTGGTACCTGGAAATCCATAACATTAGCCCCTCTCTATGGGGCAAGGTTCCACCTTCATCCACAGCTTTTCCCTCTTTTCCTTGATCTGCTCTGCTGCCTCATCCTCAGAAATCCCCTTCATTGGTTTCATAGTCCATTGGATCGTATACATTTTCAATTGACAGTTTCTGTTATGATCATAGTGTTATGATCATTCTTTTTCCTCATTCATGCCTCATCTTCTCCCTTATCTTATCTGATCTTATCTTTCACAGTCACATGACATATGACATCACAGTGACTCCTCATGACTCATCCTTATCTTTTGCACTGCCACATGGCACCTTTATGACTCATTCTCTTATCATTGCCAATTGACATGTGGTTGTGAGTGAGGCACCAAGGGATGAAGCCAGCCAAAACAGGTCACTAGCCATGACCCTGCATGAGATTGTAGGTCACCCCAAACATAGTAATACAGCATGTATACTAAAAAGAAACCAAAAAACCCATATGAGCTGCTTGTGAACACTGACGCAAAAGATGCTGCCCTGGTGAGCCGGCAAGAATGCCAGAGTTAGCAACCAAGGAACCCGCTGGGCTGAGCAAGAACACACCTGGTGAGATGGCAGACAGGCTAGAGTGTGGTGAGGACTGAGCTCGGGTTATGAGTTCCACCAGGTGGAGTGTCAACAAAGGAGGTGGCGCAAAAAACAGCAAGCCGGCAAGACAAAGGCGCCATGGCAGCTACCTACGTCAATTGGCTTCATATAAACCCATTTAAACCTTATGATTCATGCTGATGTGACATGACTCACACTCCTTCCTATTATGGTATGTCCTCTTTTATGGTAGTTGGTCTGTGCACTCTCCTGTACAGTATATATGTAAAGGTCAATACCAACACCAAGGGACCTTAGTCTTGTCCTCTTGGTTTTTCCCTCTCAACCTTCAATCTACAGACTCATTTGTCTTCCCCTAAGTGAGTATGAACCTGAGTGCAACCTTCACTGGCTGACATTGACCTTAATTGGTTGATTGGTCACTTCAGTTTCTCCCAGCAGAATTCCTTGCAATGTCCTTGGTGGCCACAGAGGAGGCAGGTGTGGAAGGGGCAGTCCTTCTGGGTGTGTCCTGGAGTAGTCTTTCAACAAATGGGACAGGTGTATTGGGGACAGTCTGTTATGCTTACTGCAAGCACATGCCCTGGCGAAATAGGTGTGAGTCAAGAGGAGGTCAGATCAATAGTAGGCTGGAGGCTATCCTTGTGCACTGCAAGTGAGAGGCTCAGTGGAGTGCACGTCCTGTACACAAGAGTGAGGCCAACAACCAGCTAAGGTATGACCTACAATGAGCTCAATGACTACGACATGCAAGGAGTGCTTGAAATGACCACAAGAGAGTCAAGAGGGATGAGGTCTTGATGTCCAGTCACCAGTACATCAGTAAAGCTGAGTAAGATTGCAGGGGGCATGTGAGGTGCAGTATGAGAGTACAATCGAGTACTGTGGTGTAGAACTAGCTTAAGGTCACTAGCTAGTGCTCTGGGGATTATATACTAATCCTGAATGGTGCACAGACCATCAGGGCAAAGGGTGTCCTCCTAAAGAGGAACAAAGGCCTTTCCACATTAGGATGGGGGCAAAGGGTCAACACAGGATCCTGCTATCAAGGAAGAGTGGAAGTGATCAAGAGGATCAAGAGGATCAAATAGGAACTCTAGGTGAAATGTGAACCTAGAGTGACACATGCCCTAGATGGCTAAAGGGTCCATTGGGCATACATGGCTGGACAGAGGGTCAAGAATGGTGCTCCACAGCAGAAGGGAAACATATGGTACTAAGAGATCTGCTGTCCAGGTGTATGAGGATCAGTGAGTGTGGGAACAGTGGATCAGAAACATATAGCCACAATGGGTATGCTCTCCTCTGTTCAGCAGTACAAGGGTTGCAAGTAGTGACCAGGGCTCATTGTGAGTCATACTCTGGTATCCAGATGCAGAGTGTCAGGTCATGAGGGGAAGAGGGTCTAAGGTTGACAGGTGTCCCTCTTCAAGGTGGATCCAGCTAGGTGATCTGAGTATGAAAATCACTAGGGAAAGATGTGTGGCCATTAGTGGACAATGGCAAGTCAGTGGTGTACTCCTCCATGAGTACTGCATAGGTGGGCTCCCAGAGCTTCCTAGGGTGGAAGGTGTCTGCCAGGCCTTCAGAGTGTAAGCATGTCCTGTCTGTCAAGGGTGAAGATGAGGAAAATGAAGAAACAAATGATAGTTCCAGCAGGTCCAGTTCAGTAACCAGGGAAAACCATAATACAGTTGGGCTGTAGATGGTTCTTGCCACAGCATACAAAACATCTGAGCTGCTGGGAGTATGGAGATGAGGAAGGAGTGGGGATCAGAGAGTTGACAACAATAGGATTCGCCTTGGATCCAGATGCTGGCTGGGAGGAGTCAGAGGAGAAAGCCACAGGATGGCCTTTAACCACTCATTTTCCCTTGACATCTGAAGAGATAATCCTGCCAAGGACATAAGTTGTGCCCTTCAACAGTCACTTCCTCTAGGCAGTATGAACCAGTGCAGAAGTGGGGCACTTGACAAGGGGGATAGTGGTGTGACGAAGCAGTCCACCACTCCCCCATCAGTGAAGGGGTTCTGGATGTTAGTTCTGGGGCAAACTCCCAGATCAGTTCCCCTATGGTTTCCACCTCCCTTGATGGGCTCTTTAGAGGATGGAACAGGAATGGGGGAAGGGGTGCAGACAGGGGTTGAGGCATAGGATGCCAGAGGGGAATTGTTGGGGGCTCTGGTGGCAAGGGGATTGATGGAGTCATCACTCCCTTCCCAGATGTGGAAGGGGTCATCCCAGGGGGAGGCAGCATTGTTGAGATAGAACTGCTGATACTGGTGGGGGAGTGAGTGGATGAGAGGTTGTAGAATGGACCCACAGATGAGAGGGTTGACCTGGTTAAGGGCTTGGACCACTCCATTGGCCAAAAGGTGGTCTGAAAGGTTTCACTGGGCATCAGTGAGGGTAGTTTGAACAAGGATGTGAAGGGGGTTGGGCTTAATGGTGTTTCCCATAGATCCCTCCTGGACTCTTAGGGCAGTGGCATTGTCATTCCTAAGTGCCTGGTGGGCAACAGGATTGGCAAGCAAGGCTGTGATGGTGAAGTGTTGGTTGTTACACTTACTGTTACGCTTACCGCGTTGAGTCAACTCCTGGAACACGGAGTCGACGGAGAGCGAAGTAATATGTGAAAGCGGAGGCGAGAACAAAGAGCAAAGAGACTATGCCAAGTATTAGGAGGCCCGTTTGATAAGGCGACAGCTTGGGCAAGCACAAGCTGGCGCTGCCT
>JBBPTB010000961.1:0-12204 GCA_038093875.1 Boletus tylopilopsis
ATCACTTCGATCGTTCCGTTTCTGCTGGCGGTGACGGCGCAAGGGTGGGGGGGGGGGGGGCGACGGCGAAGGGCTTGCTTGCACAGGCCGAAAGCGAGTCCACTCTTGCGTGCGATGACCACGTGTTGGGGAGAGAGACAGCACGCGGCGGCGCACAGGCCAGTGTACGCAACAGAGAGCGAGGCAGGCCGTCACTCGTCGACCTCGATCCATCCTTGGGGCAGCGTCATTGACCGATGGGACTGAGTGGAACGAGTAGAACGAATGGAACGAATGGGTCGGACATCGAGTCGCAGCCGTCGCCGATGCTTAAGTCATCGGTTCCCAGACCAAGCTGGGCTAAGGGGGCACGGCAACCCACACGGCACGTGTGCGTGACCCCCTTTACCTGTTTTGGCCGATTTGCCGAGCTCCCACGCCAGGTCACAAGGCATATACTGGCGTGGTGACCTTGCTTGGCATTACACGGGGTCACCAGCGGGGTCACCACCGAGCATGGTGACTCCGGGTATACCCCATGTATCCAAGTTACAGGGAAACTATCTACAAGATGTCTCCCTTTATATAGTGTCCAACCATGGACACAGCCTCTACCATAAAAGGGTAGGTGGAGATAAGAAGATAGGTAAGATGTCATGAAAATGAGTCATGTGGGAAGGAATATTCTTATCTACCAATAGCATAATCTGCTCTTTAGTAATGATGGGAAAATGATGAGTAAATGTAATAGTGTAATTGGACTGATGGTTTGAGACAATTAGTCACCAATCTGGGTTATGGAATAATAATTAAATAATAATGAATACCCAGATTTCAACACATGATCCCAGCCCAACTGGATGAAGATGATGTATTGGCCACCCTGAGAAACTACCAGATGTGAACAACTCACTTTGCTCACTGTCAGAAGTTCTGCTGACATGATCTTTGAATAGGTTTGCTACTTGTTTTGGATGGTGTCAGTGTTGTTGATCTTGAACAAGATCAACTGGATCAACTGGGAGAAGCTTTATCAGGTTATTTTCTCCTCTCAGGACCCAGAGACAGGTGGCATCACTGATCAGCAGGGAGACATGGTCAACATCTCTCACACCCACTTTGGAGTTGTGGGTATGTCATTTGACTTGTCCAAGTGTTGATCATGGAATTGATACATTGCAGGACTATTTTTACTTGGATACCCAGATCTGGTGGATTTGGATCCTGTACTGCATGCCCACAGGTATTACCAAAGAAAAGGGACTCTGGAAGGGATGGAGAACACTCCTGCAATGGCCCTCATGATGTCATGCTGCATCTTAGTGGTTCTGAATTCCCCCAAGGACTGATACCTTGTATCTCATATCTGACCAACATGACTGGTGCCCATGATTTCCAGTGTGAGCATTGTCAAGAAGAAACAAATTTGATCACCTTGGCAAGCAAGTGGGTGACACTCATAGATGGGTTTGAAAATACCAATGAAAACATAACCATTGGCTATTTGGTTGATTTACAGATAATCTGACAGTTCCCCAAGGATACAGTTGGCTGTTAAAGACACTGTCAAGAATAATCCCTGTCAACCAACCACAGGAGAAGACTTGTTGGAGCAGCTTGCATTCAGCTCAGGTTATGACAGGTCTTTATGCACTGTTCAATTGTCTGTACCCTCATCTGCTCCTACCAGAAGAGATTTCCTTTGACCAGTCATCATGGCACTTCCTTCTGCATACCTTTTTGGTTCCAAATGTCACACCAATTCAGAGTGATCTGTTGCCATATCTTTCACTGATCCAAGCACTAAGACTACAGCCATCATGTTCTGATGGGCATATTGTCATCCTAAATGACATCAGGCAGGTACCTTGCATTATTTTTGTTATCACCATGTTAACTGATCATTTTATTTCTGACCTTGATAGTAATAATGACTTTGCAGTGTCATATATCAGGTATTGACTAGCTATGATGTCACCTCTAACTAACTCACTTAACACATCCTCAGTGGTAGTTCTCTAGATTGTTTGGTTGAGCTGCATTCTCAAAATGCATGATCAGAAGTGAACAATACCCCAGCTTTGTGAATGTATAACTGTAGAGTGGCCCAAGCAACTTGAATGGTTGGTCATGCATTGAAGGTCAATTGGTACCATTATTCCATTACATGCAGCATGCCAGGCAGGTGTCACTAGTGTGCTTGTGTTCCAAAGTGGATAAATGATTCTGGTAACAGTATACAAAATATTGAAGAGCTGGGTGCAAGAATGGGCCCTCAGTGTTACAGTTTTCCTATGGTTGCCAGACTGCACACACCAGAACCATTGTTTTTCTTCACCTCATCCTTAGCTGACATACTCACTTTGCAAATATATACATACCAGGCATCCTTGCTGGAATGTGCACCATGGCTCCTCTCATCCCTGATGGTACACAATCTGCAATGTCCAGTTTGCTAATGAGGTTGCTGATCTCACTTTTGCTAAGCTGGAAGGATACATTTATGGAGTTGAGGATCAACACCTCATCCCCACTGACAAGGTATGTTCTGTGCTTTGCTGAGGGTCATACTTAATGGTTCTGCAGTGGATCATCATGAATGTCGGAGGTGGTGATGAGATCACCATTGAGAATCAAGGCTTTGGGGAAGCTTTGCAAATGCAGAGCAATCACACATGCATGGGCTGGCAAATAGGCTTATGTCAAACACAGCAAACCAAATAAATATTCATAGGGTGCTATGCTTGCTGGTTTCCCCACTCTGGACTGTTGTAAAAGAGGATAGTGGTTACTAGTATGTTCTGCATTACCTTTTCTTTTGTACACATCCCTGTCAACATCAAACCACCTCAAGTCTCCAAACTTCCAACACACAATTCATTTGGTTGTTTCCTATGCCTGATCCCCATGTCCTGACATTCACCCACTTTCCCATTGTGCATGATACTCCTGATGCTTGTTCAACATTAGGGCATAGTTTGTCCTTAGCAAATTTACTGGTGAACACAACACCCAGTGGGAATTCATTCTAATTAATTGAATAGTGTTGCTTCATGCCTTGTTTGAAGAAAGCATGGGGATGAGAGACTGTATGTATGCCATACCAGAGTATCATGACTGTTGTTGTCTGGAGTAGGATGAATTGATAACTATGTCACTGCTTGAATCCTGTGCCAGTGGGTCCTTCATGGCTGCCTGTATCTTGATCTGCAATGCTAGCAAGATTTTCCCATCCAACCATTGAACAGATATGAAGTATGTGCCATTTCACCACTAAGGTCAGCTCACTGTAAAGACTAGTAATTCAGAGCAATCTGTTGTAATGACTTCATGTATTGATCAGTCCACCAGACTAGGGTTATCACCTCATCATGACCTCAACACTTTTAAAGTTGTTATCAATGATAATTTTTCATTGCCACTATATAGGTTGTCAGTCTAGACATGTTATGATGTTAGGCAGATTCTAGATGAAATGTTAGGTTGCTTTCTAAACAAAACAAAACATAAGGAAACATGCCTTGATTACTCTAAGAAAGGTTCACTCTCAGGTATAATAGCCTGCACTCCATGAATATCCCCAAGACATATCTGAAACATTCCTGCCTTTCGTAGATTGCTGGTCAGTGGATTCTCAATCTCACCCATATGTTCATGTAGTGTCTGGGAATGCCCTGCAACCCAAAGTGTCTCCAAAACACTGATACCTGTGATAGATGCACTTGGTTGTAGAATCCTTGAGGGAACTCCAATAAACCAAGTGACCATTATGAATAGGATCAGTGATGCTGCTGAGACCAGAATAACCTACAAAAATAAGACTCATCAATGTTTCAATATGCAAAACACTTACTGAGACCTTGTTGATCTAATACCATATTACCATCAGCATTGAGCTGTCATTCAAGTGTTCATACTCACATGCAATCTCCATTTAGTGGTCACTTGAGCAACTTGACTTTCACCAAATGTTCTCTCAAATCCTCCTTGGCTTGGTCCAAGCTGACCTCCTGAAAGAATATCAATTTGACCATCAGGCATATAAAGTTAATTTCAGAAATACCAATCCAAATCATAGTTGCCACTGATTGCTCAATACCTTGTTGAAGCTGAGTTGGAGTGAGTGTATAGAGAGGGCTGTTCTGTGGTGGAAGGGATGCACTACTCATGGTAAGTCTTTGTAGCCATCCATCAGATATTATCAACATACTTGCTTATCATTGAGCAGCCTGTAAATCCATTTTGAGGGCAGATCCCAAATATACTGTTAGCATAAACAAAGCCAACCTATTGAAAAATGTCAGACTTGCATATGAAAAAAAACTCAGACTCACATTAGCTGTCAGATTGGAGGGTCCACTTGTTACTGGAGTCCACAACTTCCAAGACTGTGAAGTTGGCTGGACTGGCCCTGGCATGAGAGTGCTAGTTAGAAGATCCAGTGTGGCAAAACCTGTGTGTGGTACAAGGGAACATGCTGCCAGATATGCCACTATTGAAGGACTACCAGCTGTAAAATGCAGATGAAATCATGATAAAATTAGCTGACAACTTAATACTTACTTTCTGCAATGTTGACACTAAGACCTGCCATGTTATTAGAAATAGACTGATCCAATTCAACATCAGTGGTGATCAAAAAGAATAGGTATTGATCACATGATGGACATAGACCTGTATCAGGCTGATGGACATAAGCTCTGTTCTGTAAAATAATATGAAATGAGATGCTCACCAGGCTAGGGTTGAGTGAAAAGTAGACAATTTGATTTCTTGCCCTTTTAAAAGACTGCACTATTAAAAAAATCTCAGCAGATATGTCTCTGAAGGTCAAAACACTCACAATTAAACAAAAAACTCCAAAATCCAAGTCCATCAGCAGTAAAGTTGAGAAAGTGTGTGCCATTGAGGTTGGAATAGGTAAGGTTGGGGATTAATCCACAACTGGCTATCAGAGAGGTTGAGTTCACAACTGCAGATATGAAGGTAGGATTGGTGGTGGTGACAATATCATAGATGGTATTGTTCTGTAGACCAACAGCCTTCATGTTGGCCAGTAAAGCATTTGGTGGCACAATCTGATTTGGGCCTGCCCAGGTTCCATTTATGAGAACACTGCTATTTGGCCAAGTCACTGTTGACTGAATAGAAACCGTTGAAGTACTGTTGAAGGGAGTGAACTCCATAATGGCAGTAGAGGTGATGTGAAGAACAGAGACACATGCAAGGTAGATGGTCACACCCAGCAATGTCCAGATGGAGGACATGATCTTGGTTTGCTGCCAAAGTACACCAAGGGCAGCTCCAATGCCAGTCCATGCTTGAGAGATATCATGGATTGCTGTGAGATAGTGCAAATGGGTGATCAAGGCTGACAGTGCAAGTTCCTGTGTGACAAAGACCAGGCCAGCAGTGTACAACTAATGGATCAGGCAGCACACTGAGTGATGGTACTGTAACATCATAAAAGAAAACAAACTTACAGTGTAGAATGCCTGCAGAGCAATGCTCAATGCAGTGGTCACCAATGGGCTGTCAGATTCCATTGTCACATGGTGCTCTGGATGATGCATCAACAGAATGATCAAGACCACATGGAGTGCCAAAAGAATGGTGTGAAGGACATAGCAGAGGCAATGTAAAAAGAATTTGCCTGGAATAGACAGTAATTTATCATCAACAAGTACTCTGATAGAATATATTTAAACAAACCTTGTGTAAACTCTTGCCAATCAGGAGCATAGAGTTTGGATTGTGGCTGAATGTCAATGTCTTCATCTTGATGAAAATTGGAAGATGCCAAATCAGCAAGACAAACTTCAGCTTTGGTTCCTTCCAGCCTCAGATGATCTGGCAAGGAACTGCCCACTCTCTTCATAAGGTCTTGCAAAGCCTTAGAGTGGGTAGAAATCCACACTAATTCCAAAACACCAGAATTGGTGACTGATGCTTTGAAATGTGTAGGACCAGAATCATGACATATCTTGATAGCAATGGCTAAGAGAATGACTGAGGCAACCAAGCCAACAATGACCTGAGTGTATACAAAATATGATTATAGTTTGACAGTGTCAGAGAACAACTTACTGGGACAATGCTAGCCTGAAAGAAATACTTTAGAACCTAGTACATGAAAAAGGGGAAATCTAAACACACATTCAACCTCAACTGCAGAACAGTGTCTGTTATTATACTCTCTCCTTGAACCTGCTGGAATCCTCCACTCCCAGTTCCAGCTGCACCAGCTGAAAGAGATAAACTGAGAGTAAGCACCAAGATATGACTTCATACATACCTAGCCATATAAATGTAGCTCCAAGCTGTGAAACAGCATTCTTCAACTGATTATGGCTGATAGTGGCTGGAGAAGCATTTGGAGTTTCATATGTATGAAAGACCCATGGGATCCCCAATAAGTTGTTGATATACCTATTGGAAGCCAATTTGCCCATCAGTCCTAGAAAGATTGGAAAGAAATAGTTAGTTACACAGTAGCTATGCTCACAAAGGCACACTCTGGAGCTCCAGTAGGGGTTGCTATATGTTCACAGTACAGAGGTGGAACTGCAAAAACAGTCTGGGAAAGATACCCATTCTGAGCAACATTAAACTACATGTGTAATATCTGTCAGCCAATTCATGAAAGGGAGAGAAATGAGACACACACCACTTGAGTCAACTCTGTGGTTGGACTTGGTGACCAAACAGTCCAAGAGTCAGGGTTAGAATTAGAAAGAGCAGAAACACTCTGAGTAATTCTCCCATTTTGCATAGGAAGATGAATGGAAGATGTTGTGGCATCCAAGGTGCATGCAACATAATAAGAGGTGATTGAAGTATTGCCAAGTACTTTTCCAATTGTTGATCAGAGATTGAGATCCAAACATATAGAATGATTAATAGAATCTCACTTGACTGTTCATTAACACTAGGAGTGCTAATCTGCATGACTTGATCAGTCACATCTCCCAACTCCAGTCCCACAGAAAGTTTATAGCCAATGTAATCACTGTTGGTCTAAAGATTGTTCATATTGATTCTACAGACAAAGGTCTACACAACACTTACATAGTTTGAATGTCCAAATTCAAGGAAGGACACCAGATTCTCAAGACCTAGAAGAGTATATGAATGGGATAAACATTGACCAGGAACAAGGGATACCTGATGCAGATAGAGCTACCTCTCCAAGACCAGTAATATTGACAGTGTAGTGCACATGACTGGCATCCCATGTGCCCAAAACCTTTGGAAGGAGACCACACTCAGCAGTGACATTTGTCATGTTCACAACGGCCCCCGTATAGATGGAACCAGATGACGGCACGTCGTAGAGAATATTCCCGCTCAACCCCTTGGCAGTCGGCAACAATGGCCACAACGTCAACAAGGGCGAGATTGACCCCCAAGCCAGTTCAGAGAGATTGACCGATGGCGAAGGCCATGCCAACATCGATGGAACGATGGTCGTCACCGTATTGTTGAACACTTCGAACTGAATGACGGATGACGAGACGATGTGAAGACCGGAGATAGCGCCGAGGTACACCAACGTCAAAAGGATAGCCGACGGGACCGACACGGCTTTAGTTTGCTGCCACAACGCATACATCGCTGCCCCGATCCCGTTCCACGCGCCGGATATATCGTGGACGGCCGTGAGCTTCCGCGTCTGCGACATGGTTGAGGCTATCGCGAGTCGTTGAACCATCCAGACCAGAATGGCGGTGTACATCTAGACCGTCATGTCAGTACATGCCCACTGGGAGAAATTCGCGGCGCATACCGTGTAAAATGCCTGGAGGCATGCCTTCAATGTGATGGTAGCGGTGGTGTTGGTGATCGACATGATAAACCGATGTTCCGGATGCGCGACCAACATGGCAACGAGCACCCCATGGAGTGCGACGAGCAACGTGTGGAGAGCATAGCACAGGTAGCGAAAGGTGGAACGGCCCTTCTTGGATGGAGAACTATCATGACCGGTATCCTGCGTACCCTGCGCTGTAGCATGTATGGTCAGGAACGTCAGCCAGAACATGGGTCGGGGACACTCTACCTTGACCGAGGAACTCTGCTTGTTGTTCTGTGTCAGGGTTCGTGGGCTGAGCGTCCGCGTCCGAGGGCGAGCTTCGTCGATAGCCCAGGCCGACGCCTGCAGTGCGACGCCGTGGTATTGAAGTATACGCTTCAGTCATGCCTTTGCAATCGATTCACGAAACGGGATTTTTGAGAGGTAACTTAGAGCGAGTTTGTGAAGTTTTGCTCGAACTTCAAGTTGCTTGTAGCGAAAAAAGGCGAAAAAGAGAGAGTTGGTGAGGCTGAAAACGAGGACGTAAGAATGGTGGTATCTGTTCGGTTCCAAACAGCGCGCTCCAAGAGTGGTGCTAAAGGGTTTAGCGAGCACTGATGCCAGTCAGGAACCTACTACGAGGAGTTAGCCGTCCCTCCAATCAAAGCTCAGAGACCACTCGCACCCTTTCCAGGTCTGTGTCAGGGGTGTGATATATGGAGCGCGCACGACGTCGGCAAAAGTGAAATGAACCACAGCCTGAGGTAAAAAGTCTTGGCCATCTGGTTGATGCTGGCAGTGTTAACTAGTGGTGATACAGATTCAAGGCCAGAGTTAAATGAGTCTCGCTCACGTCGTAGTTTCGAAGCTCGTTGGGAAATATTACTGAACCCAGTGCCCACGCAAAAGAAAATTCTGCGTCGATATGTACATGCTTGCCCCAGTGAGCGCTTCGAGACGGTTGATGTGAGTACCCGCGTTACCCCAAGCAGCACGGACGTTTTGTGCCTTAACCGGAAGTAAAAACGCGTTCTAAACACAAAGGGATCACAAACAAGTACGCCTTACATTCACACCGCCCTCTCCGCCTTGGCCCTCGCAACACTCTCCAACTCAGCATACGTCCCACTCTTCAGACACATGTTTCTAAATATCCCATCCTCCTTTTGGATCAAATTGAATGGCGTGTCAAACTCGACGACCTGTAAGTCAAACAGGGTCAACACCGCAGGAAGACAAACACGTTCATTGGCATGCGCACCTCGCCCTTGTCCAACACGATCAGCCGATCGTAATCAATCACCGTCCGTAACCGATGCGCCACTACACCCGCGCCTCGTGATCAACACACGTAAAGCCACGCACGCCAATGACACTACACGCACCCGTCAGTAACAGCGAATCCCCAAATTCCTCTCGAATCGTCGCCTGAATCTTCGCATCCGTCTCAAAGTCGATACTGCTCGTCGCTTCGTCCAGCACAATGATCGAGCTCCGTCTGAGCAATGCGCGCGCCATGGCAATGAGTTGACGTTGACCTTGCGAAAAGTTGGTACCCCCCGCAGAGACTTGGGTGTCCAGCGTGATCTTTATCTTCCCATCTACCTCGGTTGAAGTCGACGCTGTACTCGAGGAACCGTCTTCAGGAGGCGTAGAGGCGCCGTTGTCACCCGGCGTCGACACGCCACTAGGGACTCGGGAGCTGCGGTGCGATAGGTAAGCACTTTCCGTGAGCATCTGAACACGGTAGAGGACATCCAAGCATTCCGCATCTTCATGTTCATCTAGTATAAATATGAGCAATGACCACGTCCTCCATACTACTCCAGCACTCACTGAATGGATCTAGATTATCCCTCAATGTTCCAGAGAGGAGTGTGGCGTCTTGAGGAATGAACGTCTACGTGGACCCCGTCAGCATGTATCTCGGCCATGCGAAACCCTCCAAACACTCACCACGCGTGACCTTAAATCGTGAATACCGATTTTTGACACGTCGATCCCGTCAATTAGTATTCGTCCTTGCACTGGATCCACGAATCTCAGGATACTCATGGCCAACGTCGACTTGCCACTTCCCGTTCGACCCAAAAGACCGATCCGCTCCCTCGCACTCAGTTCGAACGAGACGTTCTTCAATACCGGCGGAAGTTCCGGGGAATACTTGATAACCAAATCCTCAACGCAAACCAATGGGTTCGAACTCGTGCTCGAGGGCCAGTAGGCAGGCGGACGATTTGATTCGATGACACCAGGTGGCTCTTGGGGAAGGTCGAGATACTCGACCACACGCTCAACCGAACTGATCGCAAGTTCGTCAGTCAAAAAGAATAATCAGAGTACACAGACGCACTTCAAGTCGAGCTCAAGAGCAGTCCAGAAGCGACACGCCCAATACACGCTCGTCGTGAACGTCATCGCGCTCGTAATACAAAGACCCGCCGTACCTGCCGAGACGTATCCGGAGAGTGCGAACAGCGTCGTTATCAGCACTGCCAAACCTCCGAGGATGTCAAAGTTGAGCAAAAGCCAACGATTTGTCATCCAGAAATTGTACCACATCTATTGATCCACGCTCAACCCTTTGCGTAAACGATAAGAGGTTAAGCAATACTGACCTTTGTCGTGACATCAATCTTGAGGTGTAAATCATCCATAAATCGACGCTCCGCCGAGAATGCCCGAACGGTTACAATTCCCTCTAACAACTCTCCGAACCCAGAGAAAATGGGTGAGCGAGTGTTGGACTCCATACGACGAAGATCACGCCCAGTGTTCAAGTACCCAATGGCGAGCAAACGATAAAAGTATCCGATGATGACAGCAGGAATCAAGAACCACGGGAACACGACGCTACAACGAAATGAGCCCTCATTGTGCATGAAACAAGAGAATGACGTACGCGACTGTGAGAATGGCTGCAGCAAAGGAGGACAAGGATGAGTTCACAGCGGCCAACGACTCTGCCAAGCTGCCGTCTATCGTCTCGATGTCCTTGCCAAACCGGTTCAGCATACGACCTAACTCACCGGTTATCAGAAACTGTCCACTGAATATTCAAGCAGTCGAGACTCGCCTTGAGGTGTGACATCATGCCAACGCATTGTAGCTCTCACTACGCCCTCCAGTAACCGCCTGAGCATAACCCTCGATGCTCTCAACGCACCCATATACTGCACTGCAGTTGATATGATGCCGACCAACGCTGTCGCGAAACCGATCGCACCATAAATGCCGACGTAGAACAATGGTTCGTCGTTCGCATCGGGAAGGGTGAACCACAAGATCTTATGAGAAGCTTGGATGTGCAAGTAGGGATTCCAGAAGTGCCCAGTTGCGTGTGAAGGAAGGAAGGTGTTCATGAGGACTGCGTTTTCTGTCGAGATGGCCGACGTAAAAGTATACGGCGCGGGCGCCGTGCTGTTACCGTATGCCGCACCCCATTCCTAATCATATTGCTCAGTCTCGGAATCAGTCTCTCGGTCAGCATACGCACCCGAACCCAAAGCTTCTCAACAACCCCCAAGCCCTGCGAATATGCGATCAGTACAGTAAATATGATCCACGTCCAATAAGACCTGTGCAAATTATGGGTCTCCAACGCTCAGCGTGTCAGAAAATACCAACTTACGAGGCCACTAGATATGCCTTGTAGACGGACCATTTTACCTCACCGCTCTCCCGGTGCTCGTCCTTGATCAACTTCCTTGGTGTCTTCGATCCATCTTTTATAGGCTCCACAGCACCGTCCAAACAGTCCAAGGGCACTTCGCTTGCAGCAATAGGTTCTTCTTGTTTAACGTCTGCCTCCGCATCTTGAGTGATATACTCCAAAATGCCTTGGGCACGCAACTCCTTCACTGTTCCTTGGGTATCAACGCGTCCGTCAAGCATTCGCACCAGGTAGTATGCTCCAGGAAGAACCAATTCAACATGATGGGTAACAAGAATCTGATGCACAGATCAAGTATAACCGCGAGTTCCAAAAGTGGTGGTACTCACCACAGTGCGATTGGCGAGGAGAGGTCCGCGCAGAAGCCTTTCGTACAAGAACCGAGCGGTGTGGCTGTCCTACATGCCGCGACGCCATCAGCAAAACATCGAAGGGAGAAAAGCAGGAACATACGACTGCACTCAGGGGATCATCTAACAGGACATATTTCGTGCGAGCGTAGACAGCACGAGCAAGCGCAACGCTGAGCAACGATTAGCATACATCCACGTGCACTTATCCTTGAATTCACCGAGCCTTTTGTCCACCGGACAAACTCACACCTCTGCGAGACGTTCAGCGCGTGTAAATCCATGGTTAAATAAAACCTACCTTGCTCCAATTTCCGTCTGATCCCCATCTTCAAGAATATCCAAGTCCGGTTTCAACGCACAACACTCGACAACTGCATTGTATCTCTCCTCCTCAAATGGGTACCCAA
>JBBPTB010000962.1:0-12203 GCA_038093875.1 Boletus tylopilopsis
CACAGACTACCGCTCGCAAGGACAGACCATTCAAAATGCCATCGTCGACATCACATCACCACCAACTGGAGGGATCTCACCCTTCAACATCTATGTTGCTTTGTCCAGATGTCGAGGAAGAGATAGTTTTTGCTTGTCGAGAGATTTTGACGAGAAGCTTCTAACATCTCATCCAAGCGAATTTCTTCGTCTGAAGGATCAGAGATTGAACGAACTTGATGAATATACGGAGACAAGATGGAAGGAACAAGCGAACGAGAGAATGTTACATAATTAATTCGCACGTGAACAAATTTTGGTTGCAATTCTCCGGTGTGAGTGACCTTGTAAACAAAGTAATTCAAGCGGGAAAGCATTGTTCGTAGGAATGATGAGGACATACACAAGGAAATAAAGAATGCCGTCTTTGGCTAGCAGCTGCATGTAGCGATTGAGCCGCCATGTCTTCGTCGCTTGGTACATTATACTGATTGCTTCACTGAGGGTTTGGACGAGAGCAAGAATCACCAATATAGCCTCGAGGGTAAATCGCGGGACGGTGACTAATCATTAAGTAACGGAGGCGGAATCACAAAGGAAACAGTGTAAACTTGGACAACTGTCTCTGAAAGGCACGGGGAGAATCAGCCAGTCTGTTGACGTCCACTTTACGCACATACCTGACAAGTGATCAGAACCTCCATAGACTGCATCCACAACAATGAAGGTCATAATTTGCACATAGATAAAAAGAAGGATAACACACCAGCCCTGCATTGCAGCATTGCGACCTCTTCAGCGGCGATTTCGACTCTGTCCAACACCCGTACCCTGAGCCGGATCCCTTGATCTCTGCATCTTTATCTCATCCTCATCCAACCCTGCCTCCGCTAATATTTTTTCAACTTCTTCCAGGATTGGTTTGTATTCCACTGATGGCGGATGTGAGATGACCGCCATACAATGCATACTCTGTGAAAAGACGCACCATATCGTGCCTCAGCCAGCCCGAATCCATCTCGTCGTAGTTGCTTTCCACGGTTAGTGCTCACATGAGATTGATGTGCTTTTTGTGCCCAGTATTCGCCTACCCTGGGATGTCAACCTCAGTCAGACGGAAAAGTGAGGAACACACGTGAACGTGCATAAAACGTGGCCAGTGTCTCCCCCGGTGCAGGCGTACTGATCACGTCTTCCGCCGAACGCGCAGTGTCCTTGGCAGAGACACCCATGAATGCCGTCGCTCGAGCCCGTATGTCATCCTAACGTGGCACGCGTAAGCCCTAATCGTGGCGATTGGTTGGCCAAATGTTAAAATACCTGCTTTTGCACTTCAGCTGTTTCCGTTTCCGTTTCCGCGCTCGCGACCATGCCAATATCCTCTTCGCTCCCCATTTCACGTCTCTTTCCTTTCCCTTCCTTCTCCCTTGTCTCACCAGGCCGCTTTTTATCTCCTCCATCTTCCGATGCCATCCCTTCTTCGCTGTATTCATCGTCCTCGTCACCATCGCTACTTTCCTCGCCACTCTCCCCATCTTCGTCGCTGCTCACTTCTGCCTCAGTTGGAATAACGATTCCACTCGGCTTGAGACACACGAACCGCTCCAGCTTATCCAACTGGAGCGCATAAAAATCGTCGAGTGTATACTCGCGCGGACCAAGTTCAAAGATACCACCATAACTAAACAGCGCGCGGATACGATCAACGCAGGCAAGAGAAATGTGGGAGGGGACGTACATGTACAGTGTGTTGCGCAGCACCGCAAGCATGGCGTTGTACCGCGGCATCGGTCTCGTCAAATTCGGGTCGTCTGGATCGTCCTCATCCTTAGGCTTGGATTCCGACACGGGTCGTGTCACTACAGGCGAGTGGGGCTATAAGTCGGGTGTTTCAACATGCATGCTGGCGTGACTGCGGTTGTGGACCTGCCTGAATGTCATCCCCATCGTCTTCGGGATCCCCGTCGTCGTGGTCATCAGCGTCTTGGACGATAAGGCTCGGCGCGCTGCTCTTGGCTTGCTTCTTCTTCACACCGCCGCTCTTCTTTTTCGGCTTTTTGAGATGCATGGCGACCCATCGTCCGTGACCTGTTAGCTGGTATCCATATCTTGAATCCAAGAAAAAGGTCGTTAGCCCCACTTCTCCATCGCATGTGAAATTGAACACGTACAAGTCGTTCCAAAACACGCTCTCCAACCCTTCTTCACCCCGCTCCTCGTCGGTGACCCCTCCAAACATGACGCCAGTCCCCTTGGCTGACCATAGCGTCATCGTACACCCCGCCCGCGCCATGGGCATATGTACCGACGACGCTGTCTTGCGTTTTTCCCATTTCAAAGTGATCGGGTTCGGAAGCGACGGATCGAGGGTTATCCTGAATCAATCATCAGTATCAAGGTGGCTATGAACGCATCGGAACGCACCTGAGGAACCAGGTATCATCGAGGATGACGCCAACAGGACGTTTACCTTTGGTGTATTCCTTGCAATAACCACCTGGGTGAGACACGAGTCACTCAGCTATTCGATCGTTAGAGGGGAACAAAATACCATGTAACACAATCCCGTCTGTCGTAGGTAAAAAGGAGAAGCCACTGCGAGGACTAGACACGCTGCTCTCAGCAGCGTCAGGCCAGCATGTGAGAGAATGCGTACGAAGGCTGGCGTTCCGAGTCTTTAAATTCAAACTGGCGCCACTTGTACTCTTGCGTGTCGAATATCCATGTGTCTTTGAGGTACTGGGCTGATGCGTATTGAGCGGCAATTGTGAAACACATGAAATATACGCACTTCGAAAACCGGGATCATAAAAGCCGCCAAAGAGCACGATAAAATGTTTCCACATTGCCATCCTGTTGACATCAAAGCACGACTTAGCGACGACACGAATACGAGACATACCGGTGACCCGACCGTGCGCTCGGTCGCACCTTGGTTTCAATTCGTTCCCAGGTATGTGTTGGAATATCGAACACCCAAAAGTCGCGATAGTGATGGAAGCTGTTCTGATACAGCGACGAAAATTCGCCGCCTAGCGCAATGATGAGTCGACGGTTCGTAAGAATGACAAGGGTCGTACCAAAGAGGTAGAGTTTGCCGCCCGCAGCAGGAGAGGCGACGACGCTGTGTGCAGAACGTGGGCCAGGGCAGGTTTGGGAGACAAATTTTCGCCATTCGTCCTGTGAGGACGAAATGAGGTTCGAAGGGATAGAACGTGCGGTCAATCTGAGACGGACCTTCTCTGGGGAGTAGCGATACACGTCATTGTAAAAGTACTTTTCGGTTGGATAAGCAAGATCTCAAGAGGCATTCGATACAAAACGTACAGCCTTGCCGTCTTCACTAAAGTATTCGCCTCCGATGCACCAAAGGTGGTTTCCGTTCGGACACGCGGTCAAAGTGGCAGTGGCACGTCTACTGGGAGGGCCATGGACGAGTTCCTCTGTAACTGTATGTGCTGCTTCCCATTCTTGTCTCATCTACTAGAAAGACGAGACGACGCTGATCAGCGATGTCAATCATGGGTGGCCAGGCGCAGATTACCTGTTCGAGGATGTCCTCGAGATCCTGGCCGTCGTCCTGATCATGCTGGGATTTGGATGCTTTCCTCTTTTCTTTTCGAGCGGTTTTTTGTGCCGCCTTTGCTTTCTTCTGGGCCTTTGCAGCTGATTTCTTGACGACGGTGGGTTTGTCCTTGGCCATAATAATGGTGACACGTGAATGAGCCTGAAATTCTGAGCCACAGCCACTCGGCGCAGATATGATCACGACCACCATGTTCCCCAACGAACTTTGGATGCACGTCTTTGAGGAACTCGACTCCCCACACGACCTCGCAGCCGTCGTACGCACGAACAAGCGATTCAAGTCGCTCGGAATCAGAGTTTTATACAGGCACATCGTCTGGTCCGACCCTTTCAGGTTCATTAGAAACCACCCGTTTCTCCAGCAAACCCCTGCCCTGCGTCCCGTCGTCCGCGCGCTGACGCTCAGCATATCCACAGCAACGGCCCAGCTCGAGCGTATCGAGCAGATCAGCCGTGCCAGAGGTATTATACACCTCTCCGGCGAAATCACCTCCCTCCACAGACCGAATCGCACCGGTGCACACGAAGCCCATGTCCTAGACGAAATTGGCATCTCCTGCCCCGTCGACCTCCTTGCTTCGGAAAACGTCGGCGATGCCATGTACAACCACGCACACACATTCACCAACCTCCGTGATCTCACGTTTACCAGCATGGTCCTTCCAGACTCGCTTTACGACTTTGTACACCGCTTCCCCGCACTCAATAAGCTCACCATCGAAAATTGTACACCTCCTCTTCGCCCTCATTTCACTAACCAGCACCCCCGTGATCTTCCTATCACAGAACTCACTATCGTCGGCCTCCGCGGCCGACGCGATTCCCGCGAGCTGCGTGCCTTTGCCGAGGGAAAACAACTCCGTGTTATTCGCTTTGACTGGACGTGTTACATCTACAAACACTTTTGTGAAGTACCCGCACCCTCGCCGCCCAACAACTGGGCCCAGGGCTTCGTCGTCTTACCACCAGGCGGCCTCAATAACCTTCATACCTTCCCAGCAGCTGACCTACCCGAGTTCCTCGGCCTGCCTCACCCTGAACCGCCACTTCCCTCACCTCATATCCACACTATCGACGTCAAGTTTCCCACTCAAAAATCGTGGCAGTCCTACGTTTCGGAACCTCACGACAGCCTCATAAACCCGTTCATGGACTTTCTGGTCAAATGCCCCCGTATCGCCAACTTGCGGATCAGAAACTACATACCTTGGCTCCGGCTACCTGACACTGCGCTCCCAAACTTGGTGTCCTACCAGGGACCCTTGACGACCATCAAGTCGGTCATCTCCGGTCCACGTCGACTCAAGCACCTTTCTATTAGGGATCCAGCGGGTGGTCTGCCCGCGCTGGAAAAGGCGCTCAAAGATATCGAAGCAGTCGGCGGTGGTGCCGAGCTCGAGACGCTGTCCGTCTTCATCGGGTGGTGGGATGATGAAATTTTATATGCCGTGCTGCACCATTTCAATAACCTAAAACGACTCGAGATCATGTACAGGGAAGGGGATCCGACCGAAGTGGGTTTCTCTCTTTATCCGAAACGATGTCGCTAAACGTGCCACTCACTCACAGGATGTGGTGTTGGGCATGGGTGCCCATTTCTTTGGGCGCATGCCGCACCTGTGGTCTGTCCGTGTGTTCAAGGTCATACCCCCTGGTATTGACAGCGTCGCTGCCGAGTCCTTTGCTGCGCGTGGATATCCACACCGATCGATCCGATTTGCACTCGCGGAACTCGGGAGCGTGGAGGGTCCGGAACGGAGCGACTTGGAAGAAGTCGAGTTTGAAGAAGCCAAGCTCCTCGCTGCGTTGTCGTCGTCGTCGTCGCGCGTCGGATGGACGCCAGAAGAACGCGAGGAAGTCAACCTCAGAGAATTGATTAATGCCTGGAATCGGTACTGTCCTGCGTTGAGGGAAGTACAGCTCAAGGCGGGTTATGTTTGGCGCAGGGCCGGACCAGACGATGAATGGACCCAACGGCCGACCAAGGTGAGCCGCGTGCGGAATGCGGGGTTCGATGAAGCGTAGGGAAAGCGGAAAAATGTATTCGTATCGTATCTATCAAAAGGGGTATTCCCGGATTTGTATGTGACTATGTAATCCACTAGCTTGCTTGTTTGCTCTGCCATTGTACATATCCTTTGCCAGTTCCATTCCCGCCCGTTATAATGCCATGGAATGCAAAAATTGTGAACTCAAACAGCGACAATTTTACTGCGAAAGCTGTCTACGGAACCAGTAAGTCGATCGTCGAAACGTGGTTCATTCCCAATTGACTCGGTCAACTAGCCTACGCGACATTCGCTTGCAGACGCAGCGCTTCAGCAGGGATCGCGACGACCAGGTCGCCAAGGCATCGCGGGCTCTCAAGACCATCGAAGGCGCACGCACGACGAGGGCTGGGTTGGCGAGCTGCCAGAAGCGCGTCGAAGAGCTCGCCGAGGGGCTTGCGCGGCTCAAACGGGACAACGATGCCAGTGCGTTCTCCTCTCCGTCCGTCCTCGTCCTCGCTCCTCCATGTACATCTCTTTTGCAGAACGCGAGCGACTACGTCAACTCCGTGAATCCCTCGCTGTGCGTCGCCGCACGCTGTCGGCCGCCCGTCTCGTGCCCGCACCGCCGCTCGATGCGTTGACGGCCAAGGAGACGCAAGAGCTGCATGTGCTCTCGACAGCGCTCGCGCGTGCACGCTCGGGGCTCGTCCAGGAACTCGTGGAGGTTTTTCACGTCGTCGAGGTGGGGGGACGACCCCCGATTGGAGGCAAGGCGGGTACCAAGGGCGAATGGACGATCGGCGACTTGATTTTGCCCGTGCCGGGGGACATTCGACGTACGCCCCGTTTCTCCTGCCACGGCGCTCGTCTGTCGTTCTGAACCCGATCCAGGTTATCCACCCGACCACATCAACGCCGTCATCACGCACACGATCCATTTCCTCGGCTTGCTCACGTTTTATCTGGGTGTAAAACTTCCTTTTGAGACGGAATGGAGTGGGAAAAAGTTTGGAGTCGGACAACCGTGGATTGGCGCTGGTAAAGGTGGAGAATCGGGTAGCTGGGCCAAGTACGTGCTTCTTCTCCTGCGTGCGCACGAGGTATGCATTGAATCGGTATCTAGATGGACGACGAAACATCCGCTACATCTCACAGCTTCCTCCTCATCCAACCCGCCACCTTCATCTCCACAGACGCCTCCCCCACCGTCGACGCCATTGGCAGTGCCAACGACTGCATCATCAACGACCCTCATACCTCCAACAGAACCCAAATCATCTTTTACCACCGCATTCGCCATGCTGCTCTACAACGTTTGTTACCTCGCTCATACCCAGAGTGTGGAGATACCCCTCTCACAAGCAGGCGATGCGCTTGGTAATCTATGGGCGGTCTGTTGCAGTGGCGAGTTGGGACGGTACGCCCTTCCTGCCTTTTATTGACCTGTTCTTCACGCCCGTTTCAGACGTTCACACGAAACGACGCCGATCTTACTACCCCCTACGCCCCCTTCTTTTCCACTTGACTTTGCACAGGTTCTCCAGGCGACGACGGCGAGCCCAGCAAGGGGTAGACGGCGCGTCGCCATCGTGGGGACGGGCATGGTGCGGGACACCGTGCTAGGGGCGGGACAAGACCATGGGCTGACATCGGGTGTGCGCTCTCCAACGCGGAGACAGCCTGAGCGGATCACGGAAGAGGAAGGGTGGGAGGTCGTCGAGGACGATGGGCCGGACGATGGGTTTGGATGACGATACTGGCACGACTTATACCAAAAGTTGAGCGTCGATGTACATCTCGCGGTCTCGGACGCTACTGAGGATCACTTGGCGGGGGGTTTCGTTCCGAGACGGATCCAATGGTGATCTTGAGTCCGGTGTACCCCGGTTCGACTTTGCAGTCTCCTGCAAGACTGACATCCTCCAAACCAGTCCTTTAGGCTTATATTTCATCTTGTGTGTCACGATCAGCTTCAGTCCAGAGGCCACGTCCGGTGCCACTGGTTTTTCACGTATTTTCCGGCTGCCAGGACTTTGAGAACGATCCTGGGTTCCATGGTGATCGGTAGTACCACGACGACGGTCGAAATGGCAGGTCGGACGAACAAAGCGTCCGTTGTACCAAGTGTAAAGCGCTATCACTGTACTATGTATACCACTCTCAAGTGTTTTCTCTAAGGCTACGTACGATGGAAATAATCAGTGACGGTGCGGAGACAACAAAGTAAGAAGCCAACTAATTGCGCCAGCAGACCACAAGATAGCCAGCGAGAATCATGTCACTACTTCCACGACGCGAGTCTGAATATCCGTGACCAACATTCGGGTTCCATCCACGACAATCTCCTGCTCTGCAGCAACTCGCTTGAACTCTCCGCTGACTTCTTGCTGGAGCAACGGTGCGCGGAATGGCTGTTGCAGACGAACAAGCAACTGCAACGCTCGGGTATAGTCATCACTGTCATCCTTCACAGTAATGTCCCAAACTGAACTATTCGGGTCGTCATCACTGTCATTAGTTTCCCGAGTTGGCCAAAGATCGCGGATCCACGGGCTTACAAAAATGAACCTGCGAGGCTCCACAATTGAGAGCATATCCGAGGTCTAAAGATTCACTGGTCCAATCACTGAGACCGCGGCACGATAACGCGTCGTCCCCCCTTTGATTTCTTGTACGCCAAGCTTCGTGACTTGAAAGATGATGCAAGGGAGATGCAATCGGCGGTTCGCGAAGCGGGCCGAGGGTAAGCTGGCAACTCGATCGTAGACAAGCATAACATCCTTCTGGGGTGTTGAGCTTCTCAATGACGCAATGCGTGTGTCCATTTCATCGTCATCGATGAGAAGAGATGGCCTAGGTGGTTGGCTACACACAAAGGTGGTGGCGGGAAGACAACTGTTGTATGATGACGACTTGCCAATCCAGTCAAGTACTGTTACGTCGCCTGAACGCGTAATTGTTTCTTCCAGAAGGAGATCCAGTGCGACGGAAACGCCTTCTCTATGCTGTGGCAGAATATCACTGTTGAAAATACCATTCAACGAGTATGCGATATCTTCTTTTATTGTTGCGGTGCGTGTCGAGGCGAGTCGTAGCTTCTCTCGGATGCTGAGATCGTTAGGGTTGAAAGTGGTAATGACGTTTGGAGTGACACCCATGACAGCTGCGAGTTCTTGTACGATCTCTGGTGATTCCTTGTGATTGAACCGGGCACCACCGAGGTAAGGTTGCCAGTCGCGAGTGTAGAAGCGAATCACCTTTGATGCGAGGAGCTCCAGCAACGTCCAGGACCGTGTCAGCCAGCGGCTGTCTTTGAGATTACCGGTAGCCGATGGAGTTGGTACGTCCGCCAGAAACACAAACGTGGCTGTAGACGCTTCATACCATTTGTACATCGAGGCGATTGACCTGCAGAACACGGTTTCGACACTCTTGTCGATGCAGCAGGTGTCGCACCACGCCCACCGATGTCCATTGCTCCGAACCACCTCACAGAATTTGCGCAGCTTGTTGTTCAGACGTGATGAACCCAACTCCCAGACGGAGCCAGCCACCATGAGGTCTTGATAAACAGGCTCCATTCCTTCCCACGTGTGCGAGAGCGTCACGTATCGAAAATATCAATTCTTTGAACTGGGATTCCGATTTGAATGTATCCAGTCGCTCCGATGCATCGCACAAGCGACCACTCTCGACGTCAATGAGCACGAATGGAGATGTCATGGAGACCCTGCGAACTTTGTCCTCGATGAACGTCACCAGGGAGGGTGCGATATATTTCTTGGAGAGTTCTGGAATACAGATCAGAATATTACTTTCGCCCTGGCAGATCGGCCCTTACGGCGAATCTCTTCATCGGGAGACTCTTCAATAAGCGCATACATGCGGGAGAAAGCATCAGCTGCTTCATCGTAGCGTCGCAACGCATGCAAGGCTGCATGTCGTCTCTCATATCCCCACGGACTCAAGGGGGTCATCTTGATCGTCTGAGCGAGTGAAATCCAGTCAGACGCCAAGGTAAGAAACAGCCAGTATGAGTATACTCGGTACCTCGTCTGCGTCCTTTAGGGAATCGTTCCACAGCCCAAGCATTCCACGTGCCTTGCTTCGTTTGATGAGGAGAGCTGCGATTCTATGCTGAGCGTTGTTCCCTGACCCAAAATCGGGGTGAGCATTCTGGTCATTCGCGCACCGATAACACATGCCTCGGCTCATTGACTGCATGCCTGCCAGTCCAGTCCTGACTCTAGCACGGTCTTGTTGTGTCAAAGGATTGCAGCGCAGGGACTTGTTGGGGCTGGTTGAAGGCCAGGTCGAACCGTATTGGTATCAGTGTGACAAAGCACGTCACAACTTGAGCCGTGACTTGGATCAGTACTTCCACCAAGATGCAGGCAGGACAAACTCCAGTATTCGTGATGAGTATGCCACTACCACTGTCTCACCTTTTCTTGCATTGACCAATTTGCTCACCAGACGCCGCGCCCGAGCGGCAGTCGGGCAGAAAAGCCCAGATGTCGAACATCACCGCAGCCAAGGTTTGACATTGCCGGCGCGTTCGACCTTCGTTTCTGCTTACCGTTCCATCTAGACCATCGCCGACGTCATCCGTACGTGTCTGGGCCCCAAGGCGATGCTCAAGATGATCTTGGATCCGATGGGCGGTATCCTGTACGTTTTTCCGTCGCATCGACATTTTGTCGTGCTCACCGTGTCACGTTCAGACTGACGAACGACGGTAACGCGATCTTGCGCGAGATCGACGTGGCCCATCCCGCTGCAAAAAACATGATCGAGCTCAGTCGAACGCAAGACGAAGAATGTGGCGATGGCACGACGAGCGTCATCATCCTCGGCAAGTCTTCGTGTCACGCGTTTTCTCGCAACTCACTCGTATCTCTCTTTAGCCGGCGAGATACTCGCACAGTCACTCGCTCAGTTGGAGCGCGACATCCACCCGGTCGTCATCATCTCGGCGTACAACAAGGCCCTCAAAGAATCGCTCGAGATTATAAACAGGATATCTGTCCCGATCAACACGTCCTCTGACGATGAAATGCTTTCTCTCATTAAAACGTCGATCGGGACCAAGTTCGTCGCCCGGTGGTCCGACCTCATGTGTCGTCTCGCGCTTCAAGCCGTCCGTACCGTTGCAACGGAAGAAAACGGACACAAGACCGTCGATATAAAACGGTACGCGCGCATAGAAAAAATTCCAGGCGGGTCGATCGAAGAATCGCGCGTGTTGGACGGCGTCTTGCTCAACAAGGACATCACGCACCCGAACATGCGCAGAAGGATACAGCAACCGCGTATCGTATTACTTGACTGTCCTCTGGAGTACAAAAAGGGCGAAAGTCAGACGAATATGGAGTTCTCCAAGGAATCGGACTGGGCGCGTGCGCAAGAAGTCGAGGAGGAACAAGTCATCGCGCAATGCAACCGTCTGCTCGAGTTCAAGCCCGACCTTATCATCACCGAGAAGGGCATCTCAGGTCGGTACGTTCTCGCGATCTCACGTGCTGCTTCTTACATTCGCTTCGTATAGATACGGCCCAGCACGTCTTTGAGCGAGCCAAGGTCTCAGCTATACGACGCGTTCGCAAGTCGGACAACAACCGCATCGCGCTCGCCGTTGGCGCTACCATCGTCAACCGCGTCGAAGATCTTCGCGAGTCCGACGTGGGCACCGGTTGCGGTCTCTTCCACATCGAGAAGATTGGCGACGAGTACGTCCCCCCCTTTTTTTTTCACCCTCGATGCATCTGATGTCTATATAGGTACTTCACTTTTTTGACCGCTTGCACCAACCCGAAAGCGTGCACCATCCTTCTCCGCGGTCCCTCAAAAGACATCCTCAACGAGATCGACCGGAACCTCGCCGACGCCCTCTCTGTCGCACGCAACGTGTACTTCAACCCCATCCTCGCGCCCGGTGGTGGTGCGACCGAGGTGGCCATCAGCGTCGGGCTGCACGCCAAAGCGAGGAGCGTGACAGGCGTCGAAGGGTGGCCCTTTCGCGCCGTCGCCGACGCGATGGAGGTCATTCCCCGCACGCTCGTCCAGAACAGCGGCGGTAACGCGATCCGCGTGTTGACGGAGCTCAGGGCGAAGCATGCGAACGGAGAGTGCTCGTGGGGTGTGAACGGCGAGACGGGCAAGATCGTCGACATGAAGACGTACGGGTTGTATGAGAGCGCGAGCGTCAAGGTAAAGCGTCGTTCCCTGTTGTTGTTTTACGCGTTCTGACCACTGGATTTTAGATTCAGATACTCAAGACGGCAATCGAGGTTGGTCATCCCCTAGCCGTCCACTATATAAACTCACACCCTCGATTTCAGGCAGCACGCATGCTCCTTCGCGTCGACGACGTCGTGCAAGCCACACGCAAAGAAAAAGACCAGCCAGCCCCACCGCCAGAGGAGATGGCCGAGTAATATAGAGCGTTGCACATACGATTATGTACTTGTAGACGATCCAATCCATGACCGTTCCGTACGATAACGACCTATCTAACGGGATCACCATCCAGCGATCGACAGCCCACTTGGACGGTGGACGGTAACGTCGACACTTGAACGATCCCCCCCCCCCCCCCCCCCCCCCCCACCCCCGGCCACGAATGGAGCCCGGCCGCGGGCCCCG
>JBBPTB010000963.1:0-12171 GCA_038093875.1 Boletus tylopilopsis
ATGAACCTGGGAGAGACGGCGTGTCCTTTCCTCCCCATGAAGTGTATGTCGGATATCTACGTGGAGTCCATCCTGGATACCCACAACTCAAGACCCATCGACTTTGGAGGGACGTTGGCGTTATCTCGCCCATCGATGGCAACTTCGACGTACAGCTCAACAGTACCCTACCCCACAACGAGCAACCGTATCCAAGCTCGTACGAGAGGACTTTACCCCCATTGCACTGGCTTCCGAAGCTGACTATGCTGCTCGAGACGACGCAGTGTCTTCCCCTGGACGTTTTTTCGTGGCACAATTATCCCAAGAAATTCATAGTGGCAACCAACATCCATCGAGGTACGTTGCTTTCTTCCACACGGTTGAGAATGAGTCGACCGAATTGAAGTCGTGCCAGGACCGATTACAAATTCAGCCTGTCCGTGGGACACACATAGTGTTGATGTGTACGAACGTGCCCAGTCGAAAATGGTCGGCCGTCTCATCCACAATGATTCAGTCCCTCTACATACTTCATCAGTGCCATCACTGGTTTTCACAGGTCACGTTCACGGTTCCGTGGGGCCGCGGAGGGTCGGATTAATGCCACCCGTGAACAACATGTACAGCGAAATTTACAGTTGGAGAAATTCATAGCGTCACGGCGGGGATTCGCGGGGACATTTTCGCTCCACGCATAAGAAATTTCGCTGTGAGGTCAATCAGTTTTTGTTCGTGGATATAGAATCATACTCTCAATAAGCTGTCATTCCCGAGGACGATATTCGTGAAAACCCAACAGGGAACATATGGAGGATTTGGGGCCTATGCATTCAACCTGTTATGGGGTAAGTCGAACATCCGACTCTACACCATCGTCTGGTGCTTAAGAGCCCATAAGCAACACAGCAGAACAAGATATATCATGGCCGCCTCTACAAGGGTACGCGCATCACGATCGATCGCGTGTGTTTCCCTGGTATGTCTATCAGTGATTGCTTTAGGTTTACCGTTGATGAATCCCTCTGGACTTTCCATCCTGGTGGTTTGATCAATCAATACATGTTGAAGAAGGTTCGTGTAAGCATTGGGGTCATTTAGCCCGCTGTGATGGTCGCACTCACACATGTCAGTTTATGGACCAAAGTTCTTCGGAAGGTCTGTCATCAAATTGCACGGTTGTATTTACCCCATCTCCAATGTGTTAAATGACAGAAATTTTTTCAGACTTCGGACTTCTCGCGTAAAGAAATTCTCGAGGAAATTCTGTCTAACAACCATCAAGTGAATGTAGAGAATAGTAATTGTCACATATCCAGTTGCTTAGTTTTTATGGGCACTATATACCTTCAAAGAACCATAGGTCTTTCTTTCTCCCTTGCCAACTTGCAGTTGCTTAAACTACATCCTTGGGCTTTGACAGATCCTGCCATTCAAAATCCACCTCAAGATGTCCAGGCAAAAAGAATATTCTTGGCCTTTGTTGGTGGGGAAACATTTGTGCAAGAGTGTCCACTGCAGGTTTGGTATGGTTGCAGGTCTGTCTATCTGTCACCTGCATCTGCACCTGAATTCTCACTGTAAAGCATCTGATGAAGCATGGCATGTTCTGGTGTACCAGTGCCTTTGTTTGATGTATTTGGATGGGAATTACAATACAGTTGAGTTGAATCTGGACATGGTCATTGGGTAGTTGTTGGTGTCTGATTGGTTGTCCATCTTGATGTTTGTTTTGCTTTGCTGTATTTGGATTGGATGACAGAGTTTGTTTGTTTATTTCCATTCTCCAGGTTCCAACATCATGAATGAGATAGTGTGATTTCAGTATAGCACAAGTGTGTAATCCAGGATTCTGGGGTTTCAATTGTGTACATATGTAGATCTGTCATTGATCTAGGGCTCAAAGTTGAGATTGTTACAAGGAGCAATGGCATATTGTTGCTTCACTGCTGCTTCTGACTTGTGTCACCAGTTTGTTAGAAGGAATTTCAACACCCTGGCAACATGCTTGTATGATTGTCCATATCCTGGTGGTTAACTTTCTGATCCATCAATGACCAGCAAACAAAATCATATTTCACAATACTCTCTATGGATGGCAATTCACTTCACCCAAATATCAAGAAAAAAGAGGAAAAACATAAAAGCAACATGAATTCAGGTTCCAGTGGTGATGTGTATATACTACTTGCCCATCACTCACTCTTGGACTTGCTAACTAGTGATTTGTAGATGTCTTTCTGAGAGCAAGAGATGTCAGCTATGATTGACTATGAGTTATACTGTATGAGCACACCATGAATCATTCCAAGAAAGGTTCACTCTCCAAGGCAGCAACTTGAGATGGATATATGTCACCAAGACACACCATAAACATCCCTGCTTTGCGTAAGTTGTCCATTGATGGTTTCTCAATGTTTGCCATGTGACCATGAATTGTCCAGGAGTGTGCTTCAATCCAAAGAGTTTCCAGAACACTGACACCATTGATAGATGGAACATGGTGTGCAGATCTTTGGGGCATTCCAACAAGTAAATATGCAAGTATCAAAAGCAGCAGGGATGCTCCCAAAGTGAATGCAACCTTGAAGTGAATGAGAGACCTCTCAAAGATCTGAAAGATGCAACACTTACAGGAGTTACATTGATCTAGTAAGAGTTCTGCTTTAGTATTGAGTACTTCTTCAATGATCAAAACCCTCACATTCAATCTCCATTTAGTAATCACCTGGGTGACTGGACTTTCACCATTTGCTTGTTGAAATCCACCATTGCTTCGTCCAACTTTACCTGCTAGGAGATTAATTAGAAAAGCAGAAAGAATTATATTGTTGAATAAGGTATACCCATCCAAATAATGGCTGCTGTCAGTTGTTCAAGACTCTGCTCCATCTGGCTTGGAGTTAGGGTGTATAGAGAACTGTTCTGTCCTGGAAGTAATTGACTGTTGACAATAGCATTATTATGGCTTTCAGAAGGATTATTAGAGACACACATACCTTCTTGACAGTGAGCATAACTCTCCATTTGTGGGACAGTCCATATAAGTGGGATGAGTAAATATGATCTCAATCTGAACAAATCAAATTATTATTATATAAAAATAATTTCAATGTTTCTTACATCACTTATAAAAGCACGATCTTGTGAACTTTCAACCTCTGGAGACCACAATTCCCAAGATTGCAAGCTTGTCTGTGTTGAGCTAGGGATGAGATTATCTGATTGAATATCTAAGGTGACATGTGTTGCATTTGGTATTAAGGAACATGCTACAAAATATGCCTTGATTGAAGGACAACCATCTGAATTAAGAAGCTAAATGATAGCACTTTAGAATTGAATTGAATTTGAACTTACCTTTTGTAGTATTGCAATACAGCTTTGTTCCATTCATAGCAATGGTATCATCCAATTCAATGTGAGCTGTGATTAGGAAGACAAGATAATCAGATAAAGGGTTCTATATATGGGTCAATTGTAACTTCATTTTAGAATCAGTCAGTTACTAACAGAAGACACATTCCAATCATTTAAATTTACAATTTGATTGATTGGAGCACAAGGCACATAGAATCCTAGAAATATGGTCAACTATATTAGTATATTACTGAATGTTCTATAACATACCATCTACACCAAGCAAAAATTCTACATCACTGCAAGTGAAAGAAAAGGGTACATTTGACAATACCCCACAACTAGATTGAAGAGAAGTTGCATTCACTATTGCAGTGGTAAAACTAGGTTCAGTAGTTTTTGGAACACCATAGATTGTGTTATTGAGTAGTCCACTAATCTGGAGGCCACCAATCAGACTAATTGGTGGTGTAGTTTGAAATGCATTTGTCCAAGAAACATCAAAGGTAGTTGGCCAAGCTATGAGTGTTGGAACAGATATGATGGAGGTGCTGTTGTAGGCTGTGAATTGGATGACAGTGGTGGAGAAAACATGCATCACAGAGACACATGTCAGATATAATGCCACTGCAATGATTGCTCCAATGGATGAAGACTGATTCCTTTGCTGCCATAGTACTGAAACTGCAGCTCCAAGTCCTGTCCATGCATTGGCAGCATCATGTACTGTTGTTAGATAGTGCCTTTCAGCAATAAGCTTGGATGTTGCAAGTTGCTGCACAATGAAAACTAGTGCTGCAGTATACAGCTTGGAGGGTTGTAAATAAATCTCTTATGTAAGAAATATAAGACAAAACTTACAACATAGAATGCTTGTAGGCATATACTCAAAATTGTTACTGTCCAAGGGTTATAGGCTGGCATAACAACATTATGCTCTGGATGATGAATCAAGACCAGAACAAGGACCACATGTAATGCAAAAAAGATGCCATGTAAAACATAACACCACAAATGCATTGAGAATTGTACTGGAAATCCATCAAATCCATCATATATATACTGTGTGGAATATGAAACCAACCTTTGGTATTGAAATGCTGCCAACCAGGAAAATAAGTTGCAGATGTAGACTGGTTATCTTGAGTTCTATAATCTTTGGCTGGTTCAGGCTCCATTTGCAAAATGCAGACTTGAGTCTTCATTCCTTCAATCCTTAGATTGTCAGAACTGTTTGTCTTTCTCAAAGAGTCTTGCAAAGGCATAGAGTGTGCAGAGATCCACATCAACTCTAGAATACTAGAACTTGTTGTTGGTATCTTGGATGTGTTTAGATGTGGATAATGTAACATCCAAGCAATCATGGAAAAGAGGATGAATGAAGCAAGCAAGCCTAAAGCAGCCTACACTTCATCATTAGAATGCCAACCATTTTATCAAACAAAACTTACTGATGTCATGTCTACCTATATCTTGTGTTAGTACATTGTCAGACTATATTCAGAGAGAGAAACTATACATTCAACCTCAATTCTAGGACAGGATTTGTAATCAAACTTTCTCCTTGGGTCTGCTGAATCCCTTCTCCTGTAGCAAAAGCACTTGCTAATAGTATAATAAGTATAACAAATCCCAGGATTTGATTATAACATACCCAACCATATAAATCCTGCAGCCATTTGTGCAGCAGCATCTTCAAATTTATGCTTTTCAAGTGGTGGTGGTAGTAGTATTTCTGATTGATCAACTAATCCAATCATCCATGGAATGTCCAGCAGATTATTGAGGTATCTGAATTTCTAGGATAAATCATACAAACTTCATAGAATTTGAAATGCTTACAGATCAGTAGCAACTATGAGTTCACATTGTTGAATGTTGGGAGAAGATTGAATCAATAGACAAGCCAGTGGCAAGGATTGAGAGATTTGCTGAGCAGAGTTGAACTACATATATAATAGTAATTAGCTTGAATATAATATACAGAAAATATATTTGAAATACCAGTTGTGTAAGCTCTGTGGTTGAACCTGGTGACCATATATTCCAAGCTCCAGTGGATTCCTTAAAGGATTCAGCTTGAATGATTTGCCCATTCTGCATAGAAAGATTTTGTGTGGAATTTGTTGCATTTAAGGTGCATGCCACAAAGAATGATGTGGTTGGAGTGGAAATTATAGAGGATGGGCCAGATTCTTTCCCAAACAATCAAATATCTATTTCATATTTCTGAACCCAAGCTTACCTGCTATCCTGACTGGAATATCAACATCAGCTTGAACAACTTGACCACTCAGATTCCCTATTGCCATTCCAAAGGAAACTTGATAGAAGGTGTGATTTTTGCAAGGTGGACAGGACTGGAATTTTTTACAAATACTGAGAAAGAGTCTGAACAGAAAAGTCTCACAATTGGATCCAAGATATTGATTACTACATTTGGCCCTAGTATGTATGATCAATGTGCCATCAATAGTATACAAGTGAAATCCATCCATACCTCTCACTGGAAGTGAAACCTCACCAAGTCCACTAACATTGACAAAATAGGATTGCTGATCACTATCCCACTGACCAACTGAAGCATTGGAAAGTAGACCACAATCAGCAGTGATAGTGGTTGTATTGACAAGGGCCCCAGTGTAAGGATGGTTGGAGATGGGGACATCATATAGCATGCTGCCACTAAGTCCTTTTGCAGTTGATAGCAAAGGCCATACTGCTATCAAAGGAGAAGCATCAAACCAGCCAAAGCTGGTAAGATTGACAGAAGAATAGGGCCAGGCCAAGGTTGAGGGAACAGCACTGGTGTTGGTATTATTGAATGCTTCAAATTGGATGACTGATGTCGAGATGATGTGCAGTCCGGAGATGCAGCTGAGGTATGTCAATACCAAGAGTATGGTCGACAGTGAGGAGACGACTTTGGTTTGCTGCCACAATGCATAGAATGCAGCGCCAATTCCATTCCATGCACCACATATGTCATGTATCGTCGTGAGCGTTTGCCTCTTGGACATGGCTGCAGATATCATGAGGCGTTGTACCATGAAGACCAGGACTGCGGTGTATATCTTTCCGACATGGTCGTCATTTCAGGATCCACAGAGGGTTTGTATCCACGTACGGTGTAAAATGCCTGAAGAAAGATTCTCAAGGCAATGGTCGCAGCGATGTTATTGATCGAGACCGAGAATTGATGCTCAGGATGAGTGAAATTCATTGCAACGAGTACGACATGGATGGTGACGAGCAATCCGTGGAGTCCATAGCACCAATAACGCAGGGTATGGTTGGGGGAGATCGGAGTTGCCTGGCCACTGTCGTGGAGAAGCGCTGTAATCAAGAGGAGATCAGTCCTACTGCTGCAGTGAAAGAGGATGAGACGCTTGCTCTCGCGTGCAAGGTTTTCTTCCTGAATTGCTGTAACTGGTATGTCCTCGTCTGATGATGTCATCGGCCGATAGTTGACACTTTGATGACCTGGACCATATGGCTCGGCCATGATCTTTGCAAGTTGCTCTGACTGAATACAATGGTGCAAGGGAAAGGGAAGAGGTGGATTGCGTTCGCTATCCCACGACCGTCTGGCAACATGATCGGAGACACTCCAATGCAACTCCCACGACCATCGGACCAACTTCGACTTCTGTAATTTCCGCTTGGCGATGCCTCGATGAATGGCGACTCAATTTTCGCCGGATCCAAAACTGTACAGATGTCAGTCTACCCTTCGGGACACAGCTGAGTCAAGATTGTCAGCTGGCGAGTTCAACATTGCCTCAAGACATTCCAAGCCCTTCTCCTCTATTAGGTCTGATGCAGAATCTGACTTTGCGAACCAGTGCCAGGTGGTTCACACGACGCTCTAGTTCGCCGCGTCTTGGCGGAGTCTCTGAGAGATTCTTCCACGGGATCAATCGGGTGGTCTTCATTCGGGTTCACAAGCATGCTCGATAGATCATTCTTCTTATTCGTGAAACTCGACAAGGTATGTCTGAAAGTTTTTGGACCCTGGTAATCATCTCATCCACCGTGAGTAGAATGTCCAAGTTTATACCGTTCTTTAGCACCAACTCAGAGAGCTCACTAACAACAAAGTGGATCAGGGCAGTGGTCGACCGCATGCGCAACGCACTTGACGATTGATCACATACCGGACGTCACGCAGGTACTGCAAACTTCAACAGCTTGCCATCTCGGCTGGCGGTTTGTCATGCTACATCCTTGAACCATTTCGTCATGCGAAACACCAAAAGGAGAGCAACTGTTTGGCGCTCCACTCGAGAAAGACTTGCCACGACGAGCATGGAGTATGTCGACCCTTCTTTTCCGGCTCACCGTGACTCACAGATCGTGCATAGACGTTGTCCACTTGGGTTCTGCGTATGCATCCCATTCGACTTTGCTGTTTCTCGTGCCACCGAAAGATCGACGATGACAAGCAGCAGCTTCAGCTGGGTATGGTAGACCGTGCTGACGCACGCTTTCCATTGGTAGGCGAATGTCAACATTTCATTCGCTCGCTGTTCTGTAGGTTGCAACGATCGTCCATCATTTTCATTGTTTGTATACACGTCACCGAGAATATGACTATGATGCCCTGAGAGTCCAGTAGGGTTTTTGTTCCATCGCGTACGACAAAGCATGGAATGAGTGAAGCAGGTATATATAGGATCTGTGTACGTGTGTAAGACTCCAAGGCCCGGTGGACGTGACACGAACGGAAAAAAAACCTTCTCGTATCACACAACACCCTTCTCCGCTATGAACCACTGAAACCAAACAGGTGGTCAGCGCCCGAACGCACAGTTAAGCGCGCAAAGCTTGCCCCGATCATCCGCCGTATGCCTCCTCGAGCCCCACCTCGGGTTCATGCCCAAACATCCTTCACACCTTTTCAATATTGTGATAACACGTCGCACAGCTATACCCCACGCGGAACGGGTAAACCCTGCCTCCTTGCCAATCAACACTGCCCCACGTCCCTACCAGATACCCCAACACCATTCCAAACGCCTTCGGAATCACCCATGGCGCCCTCTGCGCGAGCTTCCACTCCTCTGTCGGGGGATCGAGCGCCAACCAAACGGTGCGCATATAGTCCAAAAGGAAGGCTATTCGCCGTTGGTGATGAAAAAAACCTGTCCGGCGACCTGGAGCGGGTTTGTCGACGTCGAGGGGGCCTTATGTAGAATCGGTCAAAGCGGGACGGACAATGGCGTGTGAAAGTTTGGTGAGGTCAAATGGCGCGCTGAAGGCGTCATCAATACCGGCGGGGTATAGGGGCAGGGCGAAGTATGGACCGAGAGAACGGGCCTTGGAGGTGGGCATGCGTTCTGTCTGTAGCCACGATGGAGTGTTCGATAAGGTGACATACAGATGGCGTCCGTGGAGGTCGGGTTAGTCAACGCGTTGTCCGAGGAGGCCGGGTCGATGAGTTGGTCAGCAGAAAGGGGACTCCAAGGTTTCCGACGACGACGTAGGTGTAGTCAAAGAGGTTGTCGTTGTCTCCATGCCGGACTGTGTGACGCATGTGAGTACTTGACTCGAATGCGATACGAGCGACATACCCAAAAATGCCGGCCAGCTTCGGCCCTCAAGGCGACAGTCAACAGGCTGCCTTTGTCGTTGGCCGTTCCATTGAAAATGACACGTAGCAGAGCGAGGCTGCCTCATCACGTGATCTTATACCATCGATCAAGCGAGGAATTCTCAAATCACTTGCGAAGCTCCCGGTTTGATGGTGTTTGCCACTACGCTCCCCCCAGTCAAGCCATGTCCACCCGGCAAGCCATAGACGCGCATTTGAGTCGCGAACGTCCAAAGTACTGTCCGGTTTGTATTCTCCTCATTGGCTACAGATTGTCGCTCACAACCTCCACATTAGTCCAAGGAGATACTTGAGCGTTACGCGCCGCGTTGTCCCATGACCCAACTTACCGAGCGGTATCGTGTCACTGAGACAAACGCAGGCCCTCCATTGCTTCACTTTGGATTTCCCGTCGATATCTTCGACCTCTACAGATACGCGGACAGGCACAATCTAATCGAGTGGTCCGAGAACCTCCCGAACATCATATCTCCCGTATCGGCGCTCGTGGCGACGCAACGCTTGTCAGAAGAAGTCGAATATGAGCTCAAATTTGCCTGGCCATATCAGGGGACTGCCGAGTGCCGTACGATTGTCGTGCTGTATACCAACTACACCATGGATGAAAAGCTACTCGTCAACGAGGACCAAGAAGACGTCATCGAGATGGTGCAGGAAGAGCTCGGGCTGGACAAGTCAGTGCGGCCGAAATGGTATTTCGACTTTTATGACAAGTGGCGTCCGGGCCACCCCGCGGACTAGACGTGGGTGAGTCATCCCAGCTCTGCGCACGTGTCACATTCCTGAGGACATGCAACTCCCGCTCAGGATGAATCTCCTTCACCACTTTGCGCGGAGGGCATGCATTGGGGTAGCTGAAACGCGGGATGGAATGGCCATCATCAGCACATGGTGGTACAGCGCGGGTACAATGCATATGTACGTTGCCGCTACGACTACTGATGTTGCAGAATAAATGTAACGTCTGAACCTTAATTGAATGTCAATTATCTTTGCTCTTCCATCAACTCGGAATCCGTCGAGCTCGCTTACTCATCCACTGACTCGGCGGACCAAATACTGAATGTGATGACAGCGATGATGTTGGCCGACACAGTGCGACAAGCATGTTATGACCAACAATGAGTATCGCAATGTCAAAGCGATCCAACGTGGTGCGGTGACAAATGGTGAGTGCCATGCTTGATAGGTTACTATTCCCATGAAATATGTCTCAATATTTTTGACCTCTGATCGTCTTACCTACCGCGGGCAGAATATCCGGGCCTCTACCATTCTCTAGCGCCGAGAGCCCAAGCGGACCAAGACACTGGTGGGCCGTACGCACAACACCAACGAAAGTAATTGTTTGAGCTCCACTCGAGAACCGGAAAGACCTTCCATGACGAGCATGAGGTATGTCTGCTTTTCCGGCATGACTCGGAGATCGCTGACAGATTATTCACTCTAGTCAGGTGCGTCCATCCCCAGCATTCAAGCGACGCGTGGTAGGTTACTGTCAACACTTCATCAATGTCATTGTTCTATAGACTATGCGGCACACTGTCCATTGCTTACATTTTCCGTTCCTGTGTACATGTCATCGAGAATACTTATGAATACGAGGTCCTGAGAGTTCGGAAAGGTTTTCGTTCCATCACCAACTTGGTTGAATTAAGATGTACGACAACATGGAGAATGAGTGAACCAGGTATATACTTATATATAGGATCTATGAAATACGTATCCAAGACTCTAAGGTCCGGTGAGACATGATGCGAACGAAAACAAACTCTCGTATCAAATACCTTTCTCCGCTTTGAACCACTGAAACCAAAACACGCGATAAGTGCACGCCCGAACGCACAGTAAACGTGCAAGGCTTACCTCGACCATCCGCCGTATACCCTCCTCAAGCCCGACCTTGGGTTCATACCCAAGCACCCGCCGCGCCTTCTCGATGTTGTGATAACGCGTCGCACAGCTATACCCCACGCGGAACCGGGTGAACCCCGCCTCCTTGCCGATCAGCGCCGCCCACGTCTCTGCCAGATACCCCAACACCATTCCAAACGCCTTCGGAATCACCCACGGCGTCCTCTGCGCGCGCTTCCGCCCCTCCTCTGTCGGGGGATCGAGCGCCAACCAAATAGTGCGCATAAAGTCCCAAAAGTAGACCGGTTCACCGTTGGTGATGAAAAATACCTGTCCGGCGACCTGGAGCGGGTTCGTCGGGGCGACGTCGAGGGCGTTGTCTGAGAACTGGTCGAAACGGTTTCGGACAATGACATGCGTGAGTTTGGTGGGGTCAAAGGGGGCGTTGAAGGTGCCTTCGATGTCGGCGGCGTTTGAGGGCAGAGCGACGTATGGACCGAGAGGACGGGCTTTGGACGTGGGTACGCGTTGGAAGTCGTTTGTGGCGGCGATGGGCGGGAGTGCTCGATGAAGTGACACACGGAGTGCCGAGTCAACGAGGGTGGCGTCCGTGGAGGTCGAGTTAGTCGATGCATTGTCCGAGGAGGTTGGGTCGACGAGTTTGTCAGCGGCAAGGAGGTGGGCTTGAGCGAGGTTTCCGACGTAAGTGTAGTCAAAGAGATTGTTGTTGTCTCCAACTTGGAAATGTGTCTGGCCACGCTGGTAGGCTTGGTGGAGACCTACCATCATTTGCTGATCCCCGGGACTGCGTGACACACGTGAGTGTTTGACTTGAATGCGATACGGACGACATACCCAAAAATACCGGCCGGCCTCAAGGCGACGGTCAACAGGCCGCCTTTGCCGTTGGCCTCGAGAACGAGAGCCTCGCCCTTTGCTTTCGAGTCGTTGTAGGCATCGAACGGTTTTTCGGGGTATGGTGCCCGTTCGTCGAGGTTGATAACATCCTTTCCATCGAAAACCACCCCTGCCGAACTCGTATATACCAGTTTTCGAACACCAGCAGCGACTGCAGCGTTAATTACCGCCTGCGTGCCGTCGACGTTGACCTTGTAGTAAATCGAGGGATTCTTGGCGCCGTGCTGGGGCGAGGCGGTGTGTATTACACAGGTCGTTCCAGACTATGGTGGTCACTGATCGTCTCGATGATGCAGAACAAAAAAAAAAGACAGACTCACTTTGCGAAGAGTGTCCAGGACGTTTTGCTCATTGGTGATGTCGCCCGAATAAAACGGGACGTCATGGTGTCTCTGGACGATGTCAAACACAGAGACAACGTCGCCACGCGCGACGAGCTGTTCGAC
>JBBPTB010000964.1:0-12170 GCA_038093875.1 Boletus tylopilopsis
CGTTGCCTTTTTGCGTGTCGTTCTCTGGGTATATCGATCGTGACTCGGGGCACGGTACATACCATCGTCTTTTTCGTTCGGAGTCCTGAACACCATGAGGTAGACGCCACGTCGGAATGCGAGCACGAAGTTGAAACATCCCTTGATATTGTATCAGACAGCATATCACTTTATCGCTTGCGTCAGTCGTACAAATAGTACTGCACTACTAATGAGGTGTAAGGGACATGTTAGCAAAGAAGGCATATCATTTAAACGAGCACATGCAATATCATGGAGAGTCCACAAACCAAATTGTAAGTTCTTTGTCATTCAGTAAAAAGGCAGCGTACTTGATAGGATCTTCACTCTTGACCTGCCCGCAGCCGTTTGTGCAATTGTCCAGAATCGTCATCAAGAAGATCTACCATCTCTTGCTGTCGCTTGTATGACTGAGAAAACGCTGAGCATTCAGGATTGTCTTCCCCCGTTACGCGCTGGAGTATTCGTGGACCACCAATACGGTCAGATTTCACCCAACCGGGGTTGTTGAAGTCCTCTTCAGTAAGTGATTGCCCCTGCAGAATTTTACCCATATGCGTCTCTCCAAAGGCTAGGCCTCTCCTTCGAATTGCAAGTAGCTTCATCACTGAAGGCAGAGGCGACTTTTTGAACGTGTTTCCAATCTCTTCGAGAATATCAGGGGTGATCTGATTGCGTCGAATCGCTGTGCAAATGTTCTTCGGCAGGCCTTTTTCGTGTATGCCAAGGAGACGCCGTAAACGGAGGAACGAGTCGTAGTCCCTAAGATATAACTGTCCGGAAAACAAATTGAGTTGGTCGATCGAATCCAAAAGTGGCATCCAGCTGTCCGAAACGGGTGGGATTGAATAGAACATGAGGTCGTCAGAAGGTCTCATGCTCTTGGATGTCCGGGGTGTGTACACATGGAGACGCACGTGCTCGCTGACTCTGATATCGGGCAGCAGGTAATCAGCCTCGAATGGGCTCAGGATCACGAGGACTTGATCATCATCCTTTTTTCTTGAGAGAACCCACTGGACAGGGCGCAGAAATTGGTCCATCCTGCCTGAATATGACCTATGATCAACTGTCCGACAAAAATCTGTGGTTGCCAGAACGTGTGGGCTCCAGAAGTGGGCTTCACCGATATCCACGGAGCACTGTTCCAGCGTCGTGAAGACGGGGTGAAATGCGCTGTCTGCATGCAATGGAGAGATAGCACCGGTCTTCACGAAGGAAACGACGTCTGGATGAATGCGATGTTCCGCTGGTGTTACTTCGAGCGGTGGCTCTTGCACAACTCGTTCGCGTTCAATCTCACGGTTGATCTCCCTTTCTTGCTCCTCGTCCATCCGTGCAGCCGGAAGTTTAAGAACTCCAAGATTTATGCAGTGTTGCTGGATTTCTGAGTATTCTGCGCACTCTTCTAGCACGGTCGAGCAACTTGGGATGTTTGGGGGTGCAAATGGCGCATAGAGATTGGCGAGATATTTGTGTTCCGGCTGAAGCCATGCCTCCGCTAGTTGCTCCTGCGTGATTTCGTTCTGGCAGAATCGGTTCCAAGCATCGCGTTTGGAACCATGGTTGATACCTTCTTGCGCCCAGTAAGGAACACGTTCCCGAATATCCGTCCAGGTCTCCTGTATTGTCCAACACAAGACGTCTATCGTAGTGACCCGTTGATTGTGATCCTGCTTGGCGCAGACAGCCCGGATACTCCCATCAACTTCAAGTGGGGCCAGAAATATGACAGAGTGTCCACGGCCGAGCTTGCGCATCCGCATACAACCTACATGCCAGGAACGTGAATTTATCAAGTAAGGTCTGTGAAGTGGTTTTCACACCTTGGACTAGACGATCTTTTGTGACTTTGGGCCCCAACGTAACGGCAGCTCTGAAACCCTCAGGGAATTTGAGATCAGTACCCCGTGTGTGCGCATCATCCAGGTAAACAACACAGCGGTCCAGTCGCTGAGCAAGCGGCGTCGAAATCAAAGAACGACAATTTCCATCTTTTGTGAGCACCATTAGTTCGTCGTCCTCACTAAAATAGACAGCTCCGTCAGCATCGAAGTTGAGGCTTAGCCATGCTTTGGCTACTTGGTAGTTGGAAAAATCCAGAATCTGTGCACCGACATCTAGGAGAACACGAATTTTGGGCTCCTGGTTGACTACCATCTTTAAAAGTTCTGATGTGGTTCGTCGATCGCCACTTGGGTGAGACATAAGTGTATACGAGTTATTCTCCGGTTGAAGAAGATGGCAGAGAACTCTTGCGTCGGTTGCTCGCTGGTGGTCGAGGTCACGCTGTGTAATAGATATCGGCAGCAGATACTGAGAGTCATTGGTGCCCGAAAAACCTGTTAATTCGGTTGAATAATTCATCTGGAAGACACAAGTCAAATGATCACCCACCAGTTATCGGATGCTCACCCTCCTCTGCCAAATCCCAACTGGATGCCACAAGTTTCCAGGCAAACTCTTTGGCCTCATTCGGAAATACGACTTTCGAAAGGTAGTAATCCACCGCTCTCTGATTGCGAGCAAAAAGTGGAAACACGAACTTGTCCCATTGCTCCGAGGATTTGGTGTTGATATTACTGAAATCTTGGATAGACTCCGGCACAGAGTTAGGATCGTAATCTCGAAGCCAGTTCGTATATTCCGTTGACGAATCATCCTGCTCCTGCAGGATTTCAAAAGAGTTTCTCAGTTGTTCCTCCGTGAGGCCACCGTAGTAATATGATAAACACGTAAGCACGATCGCAATATCTGGATGCCCGAACTCGGCGCTTGGCGCGGGTACGTCTTTGGCTCGATAGGGAACCGCGAGCATAGTGCGCTTGGGGCAAAGGCCATAATCGACACACCACCTTCGCTCTGTTAGTGCGAACAAGAGAATGTTGCAGGCTAAAAGACCACGCAGGAGCAATATGCCATTCCAAAGAGTGCTTTTCCTAGCATATTCTTCTACCATGTTTGCTGTCCGCTGAGACACGTCCTTGGATGATATGAAGGCGCGAACTGCTGTCCGAAGTCGGCGGTTGCAATTTATATCCGGAAAGTTGAAGCTAGAAAGCTGTCCATCCATAATATCATCCACGATTAGAGATATCAAGCGCGGGCGGGCGTCAGAGGCACGCAGAATGCGGATGCGCGGGAATGATCCGGATGCGTTCAAATCGCACTCTACTGCATCAGGAAGGTCGCGTGAAAGGGAAAGGGTGTGTTTTCTGACCAGCCTAAGGACTTGCTGCGTAATTTCCCAGCGATCGGGGTATCCTTCCATATGCTGCTGGTTGCCGATGGCATAAGTCAAATGGAATCGCGGGTGAAGGACCTCGTCAACCTCGTCCGCGATGTCTCGACAGTGCGATTGGACCCATCTCTGAAGTTCGAGGAATGCATTGCCAGAAACCCGGTCACTGGAACCATAGAGGCTGGGTGGGAGCTGCTTTTCCACAGCCATCAACTTGAGCGATAATACATGTTCAGGCTGAACAACCAGAATACCGCGATCACGCACACATTCCGACAGGAGCTCACGCAGCATTTCAAAATGCTGATGGCTATACCTGCCTGTAATGGCACGGGAGAACGGGAGGTAGTATATGACTCTATTAGCAAACCCGCCGAGACGATCAACCAGGACCTGGAATGTCTGTGCCGCTAATGCCTTTGGGACAATGACGCGGACTAGTTGTTTGCCATCTGCAAGAGTAGTGGCAGATATAGGTAGAATTACAGAAGATTTGCCTTCTCCTATATTGACCTGCATTGTCGTATTCTCTCCAAATGACGGAGAAATAGTCTTGAGTGCAACATCGGCTTGTCTTCCCCGGATGAGAAAGTCCCCTTGAATCTTATGAGTGCGAGTAATAACCATTAATAGAGTTATGTGAACTTTCATGAGTATCGCACCTGAATTAACAACCAATCGATGTGCTCCATGGGGGTCCACCCATCGCACCCATCGTTCTCCAATTCGTCAGACAATTCTTCTTTGAATTTGTCTAAAGAAAATCGAAGCAGTCTTCGAGCACGCTGCAGTTCCACCATGAGCAGCCCCAGTGACACTAGACACTGCTTCCAGTCGTCAGGAAGCTTGACTGACGAGGTGGAAGCGAGACATTGAAAGAATGCAGTTAGGGAGATTGGTGGCCATTGACCTGCTCGATAAAGAGCATGTCCAAGATTGTCCGCTGCCGCTGGAGCCAGTCCATTCTTTACAAGAGCCAATCCGGTCATGTAATTGTCTTTGCACTGCACATAATGTTTCCGAAGTTCCTCGGTGGTGGGTGTTTGCAAGACTTTGCCAGTCATACGAGATAGATCGCGTACATGTCGTGCACTGTTGTGAAGACGAGACATATATTGATCTTGGAACAAGGTTTCAGTCTTGCCAGTGCGAATAGAGTCGAATAATGGTTGTAACGTAGCAACATCAGAACCGAATGAAGGTCTGTTATTTTTGGACCCACACCATCGAAATCGGATAGGTGATGGCAACTTTGGTGCGCGGCGATCAAGAAATAGGTGACCGAGTGTAAGCGGTCCTGGATAGCAGCTCCAGGCCTCGGAAAGACAAGATGCTTGTCCTGTTGGTTCTGCGCTAGTGATCCTGCCGAGATGAGGGTTGAACACGGTTTCAGATGACACTGGCAATTTTCGACCACCATCGTCGAAGGGAAACAGATATGCAGAACGTTGCGCAGCATTAATATCCAGCATAGGTCTTGCAGGAGGATCTCGGTTAGATCGGAGAAAGCTTTCTCTCCGTATGAAATAGCTGATTTTTGCGATGGCAAAACTAATTTGAGGATATGTCTTGTAACAGGAGGAAGACAGAAGTTCGGGCTCCACGAGGCGAGTATCAAACTCCCTGATTGACCGGCACCCAGCAGACCGCAAGAGCCGCAGTGCCTCCTGGATGCCTGTTCTTCCCGTCAACGGATCAGGCCACCAGTTGACACTGGTCCGCACATGAAGATAGGCGAGGTACAGCTTGCTCCTCAAGCTGGTGCAGCCTGTCAAGCAACCCATGTCGGTATCGACCTTGTAGGTGTTGTATGTGACGAGCCGCTGGGGAGAGTCGTCATTCCCTGGGGAAGGGGGTATACGAACTTTTCGTTCGTCGATAGGAAGCACATCCGGGATGACAACACATCTGTGGATGAGATTTTCCTCAACTTGGATGTTCGATCGTAGAACAAGCCGACCATCTAAACCAAATAACGTCCCAATACATTGATTGTCGTCGTAGACCATGTTTTTGAAGTCATGAGATTCAAGTTTTCCATCTCGATTGACGAAGAAAGACAAGGTGTAACGGTGCAGAAAGACAGAAAGTTGGCCTGGCCTGGATTGGGAAGCATCACTGGCGATAGGGATTGTGGTGATTATGAGATTCTTGGGTTCATCCAGACACTTGAAGCGGTCCGAAATCATCTTCCAAGTTGGACTGTGGACGTCCACAAGGAACTCGCGTCCCTTGTACATACGATATTGCCCAGCCGCTGTGCAATCGATCCTCCAATTGTCCGAGGAATATTCCCAAATCTTCCCAAGAGGTCGTAGCTCAATGATGCGTGTGGACCGGTTCAACCAATGAACATGACGATCAATAAATGCTGTGGGGAGGTCAGCCTGCAGTATTGTTTGCGGGATTGCCTCAAGGATATCGCCGTCATCTCTATATTGCGCCTGGATCACCAATCCACCTTTCCGCAGTGCGAAGTGTACCTGCCATGTTTGGGTCATACCTTCAGAATTAATAGAATGTATCACTCACTCGGTGGTCAGATATCAAGGCAATTGTGGAGAGATCCATTCCTGGGAGGTCAGATGGGATGACAAGGAAGACCTGCTGCGAAAAAAAAAAAAAGATCAATACTTTTGGGTGGAAAGAGTTTCTAACACACGTACGTCTCCAAATATCCCTCGATACAATTCCTGTTTCGTGATGCTGGGTGGCAAGACATTGATTGGTTTACCATCCACCAAGAGCTTCCCATCAAGCAGGTTGAGGTGCACTATTTGCGAGTTTCTATTTCCTGTAGCCGCAGTTTCGGATGTGATCCAGTGAGAATTTGGAGGGATCAATGGCTGCCATATTCGAGGACCAGGACGATAACCAGCCCAAACACCGCGAATGGCAAGGTCGATACCTCGGTTAGATGCATCTGCAAGGATCGCATCCCTTAGGATTTCCTCGATAGTGAACGACAGCCTGCGATCTCGCTCAAGAAGCAGTCGCGAATATTCAGAAATCCCTTCCAAGTCGACGTTATGAGCAAATAATCAATTCAAGGTCGTGAACTAGACTTACATTTGGAATCAATTGAGCTATGTGCGTGAATAAGTATGCCACAAGACAGTAGAGCTTCGATATCCTCTGCAGAGAGGGGGACCTTGTGGAAGATTGCAGGATCTACATCAAATGTGCTTCGACAAACAACGGCCATGTCTCTCAAGAACTTGCTCCGCTCTATGTTTGTGGGTGCCATCATCAGATCGTACGATAAATCTTGCACCCATTTGAAAGTCTTTCTGCGCACTTGCTGGAGGAGTCTGATTCCTTGCTGCGAGATGTCTTCATGACAGCAGGAAGCGAGCAAACGACCCAACAAGAAGGATATGGTACCCATCATTACCCCATCTAATGAGTAAATTCCAACATCCATGAGCAAGCTCTCAAGCTCGTCCAGAAAGGCAAAGCAGAAAGGCGACTCTTGAAGTTCCTGGTGCCATGGCCAGTCTGCTGTACCTGGATCAAACGGACCAGCTTGCGAGGCTGCCTGAGCAAACAGGAGATGGACTTCATGACGACGAAAGTTGAGGGTTCTACAGCGTAACTCGCGCAGCATGTTGAGCCATTGCAGTGTACCACCACTCCGCAGGTGTCCAAATGCAACAAATTCAGAGACATGGCCGGGGAGATCCTGAGAACAGTCCACCTGGGAAACCAAAACATCATTGGAGGTGTGAGATGTCGAGTCAATATATAGTTGTAGCTGACTTGATGGGTGCTGATAATTGTGAATCATCCGAGCATCTCTGTTGAAAAGCATGGTCCAAGGGTGCGAAATGAGTGGCACCAGACAAGCGAGGCACAGGTGGCCAGTGACAGGTGAATTCCATTGCTTGACAATAAGAGGTTGTAGCCGGGAAACAACTACCGATGGGATGAAATCCAATTGGCATTCCAGGTGATGAGTTAAATCAGGGAAGCATCTTAGAAGGCGCGCAGTGACAGAAGCCCAGATATGAAGAGACACAGGAAATGCCAATTCGAACACGACAAAATCAACCCCCGACGGAACGAGGGGTACGCACTCCTCGATGTGATGCCGGAGATGCGGGGAGTTGATAAAATAGCGAATAGTGAACACATTTCTAGTAGATTCATCTGAAAATATTGAATGTTCTCCAGAGCAACGAGCGGAAAGATATTGGCATGCTAGCTGAAGACGATGGTGGTTCTCCCTTCGAAGGAGGAGCTTGCGCAGGAGCATCGTCGAGACCTCGGGAGAGTAGTACGCAAGCATGGGGTTTGCGGCAACGACTACCTTATCGAGTGCCACCCAAAGTTCAATCATTGTTAAAAGCCTGGTAGACATATGTTCTGGATTGTTTTGATATGTGGAATTGGAGCTCGAACAATATTTATCCATCAAGATCTCGAGCTGAGAACACGCTTGGTCCACGTGGGTGACACAAGCAACCCAGTCATCAATTCCCTGCGTAACTGCCTTTTCAACATCGTAGAGAGCAACATGTGGATTGACATGGTATGCGTTCTCAAAAAGATTGCTGTTCGAAGAGAGCAAGTCATTGAGAGTGCCACGGGGAAGATGATTAGGGGAGAAAGAATGATCACGGGGCGTTGAGTCAAGCTTTGCAAAAGAGTTATGAATATATTCGCCAGCCCACAAGAGAGGGAGCTTCGTGTCTTTATCGAGATCAAGTTGGGAGGAGTCCCATGATGGGATGGTACGGGCTTGTGCTCTCTTCCATCTGGCTTCAAGGACTTCCTGCAGGGACGTACTGGTCTTTAGCACCGTGTCACTTAGCCCACCAGGGGCAGAAGCGCCAAGCTTTCTTAAACGTCGGAGAATTTTGGTCGACATTGCATGTAGCAGACAACTGGAAAGATTTTCCTCGACTGCAGCCTCGGCAACATAGCACAAGAAGTGGAGTATGAATGCTTTGTAACGATCACGTCCAAGGTGACTACGGTCAAGAGTCATCTTGATGGCGACCTTTATCAAAAGCCAAAGCAGTGACCGTTTCCAAGAGGTTGACGACCGAGAGTAGACACGATCTGCGATATAGGGGACCTCGGCAAGGATCTCAAAGGCCGACTTGTAACATGATCGTGCCGGCGTCATCGAGCGCAATGATATCGCGAAGTACTCGTACAGCACGGAACCATTCTGCTTCCTCACGACAACTGCAGTATCCCGAATTCGGCCCGGAAACGCAAGAAAATCTACGAACATTCAATAAAAGGTCTCCAGGAAAATCAAAGGCGGACCTTCTGTTTCCATTTCACGCAGCTGGGAGATGACGCGGTTTCGAACCTTTTTCTCATCATCCTCGACCTTACATTGCATGAACGTTTCCAAGTTGCCAAGCATCCTTTCAACGCATCTCCATTGCGGCTTGAGGGTATCATGGATGAATTCACTGTGAGTACGAGCAGCAGCGTGGACTACGCGAACTAGCAAGACGTCGTGTACTTCAGAGTTTGTGTGGAGTTGTTTATCGAGCGGGAACGGGAGAAATATGTGAGTGAGAGCACACTCCAAGAGCGTAGAGTGATTCTGGTCCATTCGTTCAAAATTGGAATTAGTGCCCGGGAGCGTAGACATGGGTGATGCGTTACGGGTTGGACGATACAGGGCAACAGATTATGTAAGTGATGGCTGGTCCTAACCCTATCGATGACAATTATTTACTCGCGAAATGCCGCCTGCGGACTTTGTACCTTGCTTGACGGGATTGTGTGAGTTAGCTGTATGAGGTTGCTGTCATGTTTCGCGTGGACCACTCTGTTGACGTCGTTGCGCGACCGCGCTTTGCGCCATCGTTGTAGTAGTAGCAAACGTTTCGAGGTGAATTCGGAGTCGGACAGCCAAGAGTCCATGCTTGAGGGCAGGAATGATCGGGGGTGTCACGTGTAGGTGATCACGTGTCGCCAGGACCAGCTGAATTTCGGACAGCCAAGAGACCTTGCAACCAAGGTAACATGTAGTTTGAATCTTCAAGTATTCATGATCACCTTGCCAGCAAGGTGAATGATGGATACACAGAAATCCACTTCGTACATACAACCCCATCTGGGCGTCCCCCTTTGCAACCACAACGACAACTGTTGGGTTTAACAAAGTAGAACGGGCACTCAACACGGAGCCCCCCGTTCCGACATTTGATCCACTGTTGTCTCTATGCACACGACTATATCCCGCTGAGGCGTCTGTCCGACCCGAAAGAGATACGTCAACACGATTCCCAAGCGTGCACAATGTCGGCCGAGAGGCAGCGTACCTTGTCGAAAGGATTCGACGTGTTCAATGGCCCAGACTCGGTGGCATGACGTTGATCCGGGAATCTGGATATGCTGAAGGAATCGATGCCTTCGATTTTCTCTCTACGGTGTTGGCACGCAATGAGCCTGGGTAATACATAAGAACCGTGAGTGTTTTGCCGTTCCGTATGATGACATATGTAGTGTGCACAAGGGAAGCTCGTGCTTACATTGGGAGATACACATTGATATACACTGGGAATGGTAGTTCAATATGTGTACAAAGTGAAGCTGAGAGCATGCGTACTCTTTGCAATATCGAAGTAAAACCCAATGAGAATGAAGTTGGTCGGCATCACCACGTACTACAACAAGTCGGAAACACATTCCTGAGTTAGACGGTAGGAATGGACTCACAAAGACTGTTCCAAGTATCGCATCAACACTGATTGACATTGCACATTAACAATTGTAAGGGGCGGATCAGACGAAACATGACGCACGACGTGAGGAAGCCTACCCGGGTGTTTATCAGGCTGATCAAGAGTATAACACAAGGGTGGGTAACTTACCGGTCGCAACAACGTATGCAATGAGTGTATTAACTAGTTCGATCCTACGTGGTAAAGAATGGATGAACGCACGGTGGATCAAGACAAAGCCACTTACTTCCCAAAGCGTGCCTTTAACATGAACAGATAGTAGCTTAAAACGGTTCCTACCAAAAAGTCACCCATCATCCCTGCGCAAAAATTGACGTAGAACAGCGTCTAAAGAAACCATGAGAAATCAAGACTTTGGATTAGCGTGTGAACCAACGGAAAGTTCATTGAGTTGTGGATAGGTGTGAAGCCTAGAGCTGGGCATCCAATGAGTTATACAATGAAAACGACATAAAGGTAGAACCCACGCTTTTATAGTAATTGCTGCAACGCGTTTAGTGGTTGAACTAATTGTTACGTGAACGAAACTCACTGAGGCCAACAGCTGCGTACATGTATAGAGGGGAACCACCGATCAGACGGACGAAAACAGGTACTCGGAAACCCTACCGAGATCACAAAGGGTTACGACACCCTGGGAAAGGCGGATGAACACGGAATCGTCATCCCGACTCCGAGGGTCGGGGAACTCTACTTACCACAATCAACGTGAAGATACCATTCCTACCATAGACTGTACAACATCAAAATATGCCACCACAGGCTGAATAGAGGACATACGGGTCCATACTTTCTCAGAGAACAAACTTAATTTCGATCAGAAAATGGATGCATGTGAGGTCTAAGATACTCACAAACGTATAATCGTATTCATGATAGACTGATATCCAATATTTGAGAACCACCCATTAAACTTACGATTGGCATTTTCTCACCGTCACTGCCACATGGATCTAGAAGGGATGGTGTTTTGAGACGGATGTCTGCCCGTCAAATCAAGTGACTCACAAGGAGGCTCCTACAGAAGTGACGATGAGTTTATCTCTGAAAGTGCGAACTGAATCCACCTACCACACAGGTATCGTGATAGCTGATGGATTCATGTGATTCGTTACGAGATAATAATAGAGTGTGTGGCCACTCAAGCATGCATTAGAAGTGTCTAGCACCCTACAAATGCATTAGAAGGGTTAAGAATGAATTTAACTTCAGTTGCAGACCATAGACACGCCACCTGTGATAAAAGGGTGCACCCATGGTGAAATTAGCGACGAGAAAAGTCGAGGGCAGAGACGTACAATCAACTTCAGGGCTAACCGATCACTTGGCCATCGTCGATAGTACATATAAACCTGAACATTCGTGAGGGCCCAGGAGCTGATATGTGTCAGCGATGTGGATGAATGTCAGGTAGTGGCCTTACGCTGCAGTAAAAAGACCACCAATGAGGAGTGCCCTTGCAGTGCTGTCTAAATCGAACGGAAGAGGCTGAGGGCTGTCTCCAGCCATGGAGGACCAATGTGAAAGAGCTGACCAGCTGGAATGGGGACTAACGGCTATATCAAACCTATTAATGATACGAAAGCGCTTGACAAACCGTTTCAACTGAGATCCCGGGTCATCTGGTTGTTTTATCCCTGTACAAGTAGTGTAGGAACATTTTGGGTGGTGATTGAGCTGTCACCCTCGTACAGCCTCGTTGACGAAACTGGGGTGTTGCCATGGACATCACTACCAAGATTGCCTTTCATCGGGCCACTACGGAGAGCCACTAAAAGCCTTCATCCTCTTTGCCCTCTAGGAGGGGTTTCCGTTCTGGCAGGTTCTCGTGGAGAGTCGGAGAACGATCAGAAACGGTCTCGAACGCTTGAGCGAGCAGCGGCGACTCGGATGGCAGAAATGATCCTACTAACGCATTGACACGATTTCCATTCACGACGGGGCGGTTACAGCACCGTGACAGGATGGCACTGACTCGAAACAACACGTTTGACCAGCCAAAGAAAGAAGACCAAAAAGTCCACGAAATGTCGTTTCCGAACTTCCGAGACTCCGGTCATCCGGGGACACCAAGTAGTGCACGGAGCCCCACACCCCCTGTGAAAACAGGGCGTGCGTAAGAGCATTTTCCCTCGGACCGGTCGTCTCCGGACGACCGCCTTAGTGTGTTATGTAGGACTAGCACTGTCAGTTGC
>JBBPTB010000965.1:0-12164 GCA_038093875.1 Boletus tylopilopsis
GGTAACCCTTGTTCCCTCGACACTCGCGACTACGCCCGGAGGGGCAACCTCAGACACCCTCGGCCCTAGGGGTAACCATGGACCCTAGCCCTCGCGACACGACCTCCCCCGATGCCTAGATCGGGGCACGACTCACGATGACTCGTGGTTGCTCAGGCAACCCTGGATCGCCCGACGGATGGGAGTTCCCGTCGTGGCCACGATACGTTTCCGATCCGCTCGTCACCACCCTCACTGATCCTCGTTTACCCGGACAGTGGATCCCACCTTCTTTAGGACTATAAGCTAGTTTCCTTCCCTGCTGCGGAGCACCATTCTTGACCCTCCGTCCAGCCGTGCACGCCCGATGGACGAGCTTTCCCATCGCTGGCATTATGTCAAGCTAGGTTCATGTTCCACCTAGCTCTTCTTTTGATGCCCCGCTGGTCCCCGTTACTATTTCTGCTCTTCCTTGACACAGCGGGAGCCGTTTAGCCCTGATGGCCGTCTTGCCATTCAGGTAGTACCCTTTGCCCCCTTCCCGATGTGGGAAGGCCTTTGTTCCTCTTTAGGAGGACACCCTTTGCCCAGATGGCCTGTGAGCCATACTGGAGGGTATATAGAGTGCCAGAGTACTAGCTAGTGACCCTTAAGCTAGTTCTATGCCATAGTGGGCTACGCCTCTCAAGGCTACGCCATTTGTACTGCATCCCCACGCTGCCCTTAAGTGAGGCCCTTTGCAATCCACTTGGTTTACTGGTGTACTGGTGCCAGGACGTCAAGACTTCGTCCCTCTTGACCTCACTCGCATTTCACGCTCCTCGCTCGCCCCTCCAGTCGAGCTCATCGTAGGTCACACCTTAGTTGGTCGTCGGCCTCATCTTGTGCACAGGACGCGCACTTCGCTGGGCCTCTAGCTCGCAGTGCATAAGGTTCGCCTTCGGCCACTATTGATCCAACCTCTCCTCGACCTCAACATTTATTCCGCTTGGGCACGTGCTCGCAGTAAGCGTAACACAGGGGGGCAGCAAGAGCAAGGATCAGGTCCTCCCATGCTGCATCAAGTGCGAGGAGAAGGATCTCCCCCGCAAACCAGCACCTGGCAAGTCTACATCATGCATGGCATGTCACCACAGTAAGGTCAAGTGTGAGCGGCCCAGCTCAGAGCAGCCATCAGAGCAGTCGGAGAAGAGGAAGATGGTTGTGGAGATGGTTGTGGGTCCATCAAAGAAAAGGAAGGTGTCTGAGGATGACGATGAAGACAACTGCACGGCGAAGAAGCAGCAGGCAAGTGACATCATTGCCACCATCGATTGGCTCACAGTGGTTGTCATGGACATGTACAACACCATGTGACAGAACTCCCGCAATGTTGATTGGACCAACACCCAGCTCAACAACCTTGTCAAGCTTATGACAAAGAAGTTGTTCAGAGACAAGTCAACAGAGGTTGTTACACTTATCGTGTTGAGTTGTCTCCTGGAATGTGGAGTTGATGGAGGGCAAAGTAATAGGTAAAAGCAAAAGCAAGAGAGAATAACAACAGGAGGATGCCGAGTATGAGGATGCCCGTTTGATAAGGTGACAGCTTGGGCAACCACAAGCTGACACTGCTTTCCACACTCTTGTAAGAGCCTATTGGAGAGGCGAGTGGTCCTGGTTCCACTTGGATACAGTTGAGGTAAGTCAAGCCTTCACTTGGAACAAGCAAAGGGGGAGTTCTGTCAAAAGGAGACAAGTTACAATGCAGTGGATTGCATAGAACTAACTTGGGGTTCTCTACTGTACAGGTAGGGCTTTATATACGATATAGGATGGTGCACAGACCATCAGGAAGTCAAGGGCATTGCTAGCAATGGTGAGAAGATCTGGGATCAACAGAGCTCCACTGTCAGGAAGAGTGGAATGGAAAGGATCAGCAGAGCGACAAGTGAAACACTACTAAGGTGACCCTACATGTTCATAGTGTTACGGTCACAGTCTAATGGACTTAGTTGTTTCTTTCTTTTCCTCTTATCTTATCTTCTGATCTTATCATATCACATGGATCACTTACTGATCCTTGCTATCTGCTCTTCACTCATGCCTCATGGACACTCCTTCTCTTTCACTTTCCTTTCACTTATTCACCTTGCGCTCATGGACACACCTTTAACCCTTTCACAGATCTAGATCCACTAAATCTTCCATTCGCCCACCACCATGCACAATGGGTACAGTATGCTTTTCATCTTATCTATTGGTAGATCTTCCATACTGCCACACCTCATGTATAATGCACATATCAGGCATGTTCGTGCTTCTTTCCTTCCAGAACATTCCATGGCTATGTGCCTCACAGTATCGGCATGTCTTACCTCACCATTACCATATGTTTTACCTTATATATCTATGTATTGGTAGATTAGGGCCAAACATGGCCAAACCCCTAGGTAGTATATAAACCCCATGAATGCAGCAGCCAAGGGACAGTCTTGTCCTCTTGGTCTTTCCCCACCAACAACATCATACTTCCCTCGTCCTCTGCCCTCTGTTATAACCTAAGCGCTAGACTCTTAAGTGTAGTCACAGGCTGGTTGTTTCACATAGTGACATGCGGTCATACAACATCACGATCAGGTGAATGTGGGGAAAAAATTGGATGGGATTGGGTGTCCCATCATGAGGAGAAGATAAGTCCGAAAAGGAATAAGGAAAATAAACAGTACCAAGAAAACTGTAACAGAGGTGCTGGAGGTGTCGGAGGAACTGGTGGGGGCCTTGGAGCTGGCAGATTTGGCTGCAGAGGCTCACCAGGCACTGGAGATCATCGTCGGATCAGACATGGAGGTGGAGAAGGATGATGGAGGTGAGGACAGAGTTGGGGAAAAGGATGGGGAGGAAGAAATGGAAGGGTCAGTGACCATGGCTGAGTAGGTAGAATTATTGTGTACTTTGTTTGTTTGTTCATCTAGTAATCGAAAGTGAAACGGAGGAAAACAGAATGAAACAGAGAAAACTGGAGATGAACAGAGATGAATAGAAGAAGTAAAGAAGATCATTGGAGTTGTTCGGCACTAGGAGTGGAGTGGTCCAGACTTGTTGGGGTACTTCTTGTGGAAGTCCTCAATGAGTTCCTTTGCATGCTCCAACTCTGTAGCTAGTAGCCAAGAGGTCTTGTCATCTGTACCTTCATACCCAAGCCAGCATACCAAGTACTGGAGTTGGCAGTGATGCCTTCTCTGATTGATCTTGGAGTCTAGGATCTCCATGATCTCATACTTGGGCTCACCATCAACCTCAATCAGAGGTGGCGGAGGCTGGACATGGTTGGGAATAGTATTCAGAGTTGCAGGTTCTAATTGTGAAACATGGAAAACAGGGTGAACAGAGTTCATAGAATCAGGTAAATGAAGAGTAATAGAATGAGAACCAGGCTTAGCGATAATAGAAAATGGTCTGAGGTATTTATTGGAGAGCTTTTTGGAGGGTCTAGTAGAATGGAGGTATTTCACCTTGAGGAAGACTTGATCACCAATGTTGAAGTCCAGGGCCAGACTCTGCTTCTTGTCTGCTGGTCCTTGGTAGCATCTCTGCGCTTCCAGCATCTCTAAATGGAGGAATTCATGGAGTTTATCCAAGTCCATGACATAGGACTGGGCTGCAGAGGAGATAAGATTGTTTTTGGAGTTGACAGAGAAGTTGGGGTGATAGCCTTTATTGGTGAAGAAAGGAGATACACCAGTGGTAGCACTTGGTGCATTGTTGTAGGCGAACTCCACGAGGGGCAGGAGTTCAGACCAATTGTCTTGCTGGTAGTTACAATAGATTCAGAGGTATTGCTCAAGTGTCTGGTTGATGTACCCAGTCTGTCCATTGCCTTCCAGATGATAGCTGGAGGTGAAGTGGAGGCACATCTTGAGAGCCTTACCTAGAGATCTAAAGAAGTGGGACACAAATTCAGAGCCCTGGTCGGAGGTGACATGGGACGGAACTGTGTGTTTAGAGAATACGTGTAGCAAGAACAGTTGGGCAAGTTGGGCAGAGGTGATTGTATCATGAGTCAGAATGAAGATCGATTGCTTGGAAAGCCTATTGATGACCACGAGAATGGTGGTGTAGCCATCCAAAGGAGGAAGCTGTTCAATGAAGTCCATGGAGATAGAGTTCCATGGTTTCTCCAGGACCAGCAGCTGTTTAAGAAGTCCATAAGGCTGATGATGTGGAGTCTTTGCTCAAGCACAGGCTGTACAAGAACTGACGTAGGTTCTGATATTTGGCCATGTATATTCTTGGCAAATGAGTTCCAGCCTACAATTCTGACTGAAGTGACCAGCTGTGGGGTGGTCATGGTGGTAGGTCCGGAGTACTTGGAGATGGAGATCATTAGCTTTTGGGACATAGATATGATTGTCTCGTAGTAGAAAGCCTTCAGAGTTGATAGTCCATCATGGATCTGACTCAGATGAATGGAGGAAAGAAGGGGTGATGTGACCGGATTGAGTGGAAGAGCTGAGCAGATGTCCATGCAGAGTTGCTTGGTGTCTACAAGAAAAGAGGCTTGGAGCACTGGAGTTGATAAGACTGAGGCTTGGAGGGATATTGTGAGCTGCTGTTCGTTGAATATAGGTCTGTAGTTTTCTGGGTTTATGCAAGCAAAGTCCTTATCCCCCTCTTTGGGGTAGACATCCCATCATCTAGTCAAGGCATCAGGTTTAACTCTGAGCTTACCAGGCCAGTATCGGACCACCATATTGAATTGGCAGAGGTACTCTGACCATTGGGCCTGGTGGCACGTCAGGAGTTTGATGGAAGAAAAATATTCAAGATTTTTGTGGTCCATGACAACGTTGACAGGAGTAGCAGAGCCTTCCAAATAGTGACACCAGTTTTTAAATGCTTCAAAGATTGCCAGCAACTCCTTGTCATGTGTATTGTAGTTCAACTCAGCTCTGGAGAGGGTCTGAGAGTAATATGCGACAGGGTGGAGTTCATCAGAGATGGTAATGGAAAGTATGCCAGCGATGGCATAGTCAGAGGTGTCAGTTTCAATAGTGATCGGTGTGTCTGGAGTCCAGTGCATGAGCACCGGAGCTGTTGTAAATGCATGTTTAAGGGCTTGGAAGGAGTGTCATCAGTTGTCAGTAAAGGACCAGGGAGTGTCCTTTCAAGTGAGACAGGTGAGGGGAACCACAATTCTGGAGTAATCTCGAATAAAACAATGATAGAATTTGATGAAATCTAGGAAGGACTGAATGTCCTTAACCTTTCAGGGCTCTGGCCAATCTAAAATCAACTGTATTTTTTCCTTGGCCATAGTCAGGCTGGAAGGAGAGAGGAAATAACTGAGGTACTTGACAGTGTCCATGTGGAATTTGCACTTGTCCAGTTTGACATAGAGTCCATTGGCTTAGAGGCGCCAGAGGACCTCTTGGACATGTTTACAGTGTGATTCTTTGTTGTGGGAGTAGATGAGGATGTTGTTGAGATAGATCACAACAGAGATGTCAATCATATCAGAGAAGATACTGTTGACGAATTGCTGAAAGGCTGCAGGCACATTGGTAAGTCTGAAGGGCATTATGAGCCATTTGAAGGAACTCCAGCAGGTCTGAAATGTGGTCTTCCACTTGTCACCTTTGGTAATGTGGATGAGATGGTAGGCATGTTGGAGGTTGAGCCTAGTGTAGATCTTAGCTCCACTGGGTGCACCAAGGAGGTCAGAGGTGTGTGGAAGTGGGTAGTGGTTCTTTTGGGTGACCTTATTAAGGCCTTGGAAGTCAATGCAGAAATGAAGGGAACCATCCTTCTTGTTATGGTTTTTCCTGGTTGCCAGACTGGACCCACCAGAACCCCTGTTTATTTCTTCATTTTCCCTCACTATTCGCCCTTGACGGACAGGACATGCTCACATCCTGAAGGCCCAGCAGACACCTTCCACCCTAGGGAGCTATGAAGCTTGCCTATGCAGTACTCGTTGGAGGAGTACTGTACACCACTGACTTGCCATTGCCTGCTAACGGCCACACATTATCCCTAGGGATCTCTGCTCACTGATCACCTAGTGGGATCCACCCTTGAAGAGGGATACCTGTCAACCCTTGACCCTCTTCCTCTCATTACATGACCACTCCCGATGCCTAGATCTGGAGTATGACTAGAGATGACTCTTGGTTGCTATAGGCAACCCATAGACCACCGCACGGATGAGAGTATTCCCGTCGCAGCTAGGATATGTTTCCTGATCCACTGTCACTTCACTCGCTGATCCTTGTACTCCTGGACAGCAGATCCTATTACCCTACAATACCCTCTTGCTGTGGAGCACCATTCTTGACCCTCTGTCCAGCTGTGTATGCCTGATGGACCCTTAGCCATCTAGGGCATGTGTCAGTCAAGGTTGACATTTCACCTTGACTTCCTATTTGATCCTGTTGATCCTATGTGATCCACTTCTGCTCTTCTTGACAGCAGGATCCCATTTAACCTTCATTTCCTTCCTGATGTGGGAAGGCCTTTGTCCCTCTTTAGGAGGACACCCTTAGCCCAGATGGTCTGTGCACCATTCTGGTATAGTATAAAGACCCAGAGTACTAGCTAGAGATTGCTAAGCTAGTTCTACGCCAGTTGTACTGCAATACTCTCTGCACTTCAGTGTGCCCTTGCAATCCACTTGCTTTACTGGTGTACTGGTGCTAGGACATCAAGACCTCGTCCCTCTTGACCTTTGCTAGCATTTCAAGCACTCCTTGCTCACCTTAGGAGTCGAGCCCATCATAGGTCACACCTTAGCTGGTCATTGGCCTTACTCTTGTGTACAGGATGCACACTTCACTGGGCCTCTCGCTTGCAGTGCACAAGGACAGCCTTTGGCTACTATTGATCCAACCTCCCCTTGACTCATGCCTATTCCACCAGGGCACATGCTTGCAGTAAGTGTAACACTTCTTCTTAACAAACAAAATAGGGGCGGTGTTGGGTGAGGAAGAGTGCTGTATAAACCCCATATTCAAGTGTTCATCAAGGAAGTCACAGAGAGCCCCTTGCTCTACAGGGGAAAGAGAGTAATTTCTCCCAACTGGGAGAGAAGCTCCATCTTCGAGGTCAATCTTCAGATCGAAGGGCTGATGAGGTGCAAGGGTATTGGCCTTCTTCTTACTAAAGATGTTGGTGAAGTTGTGGTATTCTGGGGGAACTCTGGAGAGGTCAATAGTTCTATCCAGAGCTTCGGAGACCAAAGTGGAGCAAGCAGACAATAAGTCTCAGAGGGAAAGAGTGAATTGAACTGATCCCTCCATCTTCACTGTGCATTGGTAGGCAACAGTGCTGATGAAAGAGATCGAAGGCCATGTAAGACTGGGAGCCTTGGGCAACTCTGGGTTGCACTCCAAGGGTTGGTTGGCTAGACCGGGATGAGCCTGAGAAAGAGGGTTGGAGACAGAGATGGAAGGGGAAGGAGCCCTTGGAGGCACAGAGGTTGACGTTGGGGTTGGCATTCCCTTGGTAGGTGTTCTGAACGAGATGCTGCTCATAACCCAATCAATCAATGGATTGTAACGGATGAGCCAGCTATGTCCAAGAACAAGTGAACTTGATGAATCCAACGAGGTGACATAGAATGTCTTGGAGGTGGAGGAGCCTGAAGTGAAGGTCATGGAAGTGTCTATAGCGGAGGTAATACATGTGTTAGAGGAACCATCAAATAAATGGAGCACAAGCGGAGGAACAGAGTACATAGGGATTTTATGTTTTTTGACAAAAAAAGAGTCTATAAAACAGTGAGTAGAACTGGAGTCAATTAAAGTAGGGACATCAGAGATATCATAAGCAGAAAGAGAAACATGAGGACAGAGAGACAGATTGGAGAGAGCAGATGCATTGAGATGTAACTCCTTAAGAGCACAGTCTGGGTCAATGTGACTTCCATTCTGTGCTACATGGGAGCCACACTCTATTTTTTCACCTCTGAGGAAGTGGAGGTCGAGGTGGAGGCAGCCAGAGTTGCAGTGGCCACACCAGCCTTCAATGCTCTAGAGGTCGACTTGGGACAGTCCTTGGCATTATGACCACCTTCGCCACAGAAGAGGCAAAGGTTGAGTCGGAGCTGGCACTGGCACTCCTCTGGGAGAAGCTTACCATCCTTACCGAGCTTCAACAAGATCTCAGACTTGTTTGAAGAGCTGGAGTTGTTGCCCTTCTTGTTATTGTTGTTATTGCCTCCACTGGCAGAGTTGCCAGAGCTAGAGGTGGAGGTGGACGGAGCAGTGGAGGAGCCTTTGGACTTGTCATCCTTGGGCTTATTATTGTTTGTTGGAGCGGAGCTCAATGACTTAGAGGTGGAGTTGCCTCTGGAGGTTGAACTGGAGTTCTTCTGGGCATGAGTAATTTCTTCCTTGCATTCCCAGTATCTCTGGTCAATTGTCTGAGAAAGGGTACAGAGGTCACAGATGGTGTTGGGTTTCCCCTGATGAGTGATTTCATCTTTGATGTGATCCAGCAGCCTGTTGTAGAAGCTCTGATGGAGTGTGCTGGGGCCCCATTCACAGACTTGGTTGGCCAGACAGTTCCACTCCATGATGTATTTAGTGATGCGCTGGTTGTTGTGCATCCGCAGTTGCTTGAGCTGAGCTTCTGCTTCAGCAATGGGATCATGGGGGCTGAAGTTGGACTGGAGCTTGTAGAGGAATGCTTGCCAGTCATTCATCCACAAGGGTTGGACATGGGCCAGCACTGCTCCAAACTGTCAAAACTGACTCAACTGAGCTATTCAAAGCTCTCTTATCTACTATCTCTTAATCTGACCACATCCTAACCTTATCTGCCTTTCCTTCCTATTCAATCCAGACATTCTGGATCCAGATTGACATCCAGATACCTGGACTTGGATCAGACCTACTTGGACTCACTTGTACATATCACACATCATGTCCTATTGTTTATTCTAGTGTCAGATACTGTTGGGGCTGTACAAGCATGCCTCCATACCAGTATAAAGTCTGTCCTTTCTCCCATGACTCCCCTCAGTCATTTCCACCCTCTTGGGCAGTGGCTGAGGTGAGTATTCTACCTATTACTTTAGTACTTTAGTTAATCTGTGTAGTTGGGCACTTCCTGCCCCTGCTTAGTTTTAACAGGTTATGAGCCCTGCTAGCATTCTCTAGTATCTCGGATCCCTCACAGACGACCCACACTCCTTCTGTGTGTTTTTCCTTCGCTTATCTGTCTAGTTTTGGGATCCCTGTTTGATCTGACCAAGCACCCTTGGCTATCTGTCTATCTTGGCTATTCAGCTACTTCAGCTATCACACCACCATGACAGCATCTGTCCATTCATATCCATCCAGACCTTCCAAATCTGCCCATAAAGCTCTCACCAAGTCCGGATCCCAATCTGACAAATGGTGCATCCACCACCAGAGCTCTGGACACACATCTGACAAGTGTAAGTCCTACCAGCACTGGGTTGAGAAGCTCAGAAAGCACAAAAGGAAAGGGAAGGGAAAAACAAAGGCATGTGCATCTGAGGACCCACCAGATTCAACATCCAGATCTGCAAAGCATTCACATGTGACTGCTGCACGTGTATCCAGCTCTTTAATCAAGCATATTCAGGTCTATGTGACGTCTGAACCCACTGGACAGCAATGGAATGAAATCATCATTGATTTCAGAGCATCCTCCCATATGGTCCCCCATTGGTCTTGGTTCTGGACCTACCAGAAGCTTGATGCACCATGTCTGGTTGCACTTGGAAGTGATGTCATGTTATGCTTACTGCGAGCATGTGCCCAGGTGGAATAAATGCAAGTCGAGAGGAGGTCGGATCAATAGTAGGCTGAAGGCCAATCCTTGTGCACTGTGAGCTAGAGGCCCAGTGGAGTACATGTCCTGTACACAAGTGTGAGGCCAATGACCAGCTAAGGTGTGACCTATGACGAACTCGACAGCTAAGGTGAGCGAGAAGTGCTTGAAATGCTAGCAAAGATCAAGAGGGACGAGGTCTTGACGTCCTAGCACCAGTACACCAGTAAAGCAAGTAAGATTGCAGGGGCCCACCTAAGGGCAGTGACTATTGCAGTGATACAGGCATAGAACTAGCTTAGCGATCTCTAGCTAGTACCCTGGGTCTACATACTATCCAGAATGGTGCATGGACCATTTGGGCAAAGGGTGTCCTCCTAAAGAGGAACAATGGCCTTCCCACATCAGGAAGGGGGTGAAGGGCAATACCTGAATGGTAAGATGACCATCAGGGCTAACGGGATCCTGCTGTCAAGAAGAGCGGAAGAGGATCACTAAGGATCAATGGGATCAAAGAGGGATGCTAGGTGAAACATCAACCTAGCATGACACATGCTCCTAAATGGCTAATGGTCCGTTGAGCGTACACGGCTGGATGGAGGGTCAAGAGTGGTGCTCTGCAGCAATAGGGAAAGCTATCATAATAGGATCCACTGTCCGGGTATACAAGGATCAGTGAGTGTTGCAACAGCAGATCAGGAATCGTATCCTAGCCACGACGAGAATACTTCCATCCATTGGGTGGTCTAGGATTGCCTATAGCAACCAGCGTCATGTCAAGTCATACCCTGGATCTAGGCATTGGGGGTGGCGTCGTGTCACGAGGGCTAGGGTCCATGGTTACCCCTAGGGTTGAGGGTTGAAGGTTACCCCTCAAGGGCATCGTGAGGCTGAGGGTCCAGGGTTACCCCTTAGGGGCCATAAGGGGACAATGGCAGGTCAGTGATGTACTCCAGTGATGAGTACTGCGTGAGCGAGCATACGAGCTCCTCAGGGCAGAAGGCATCTGCCAGGCCTTCAGGGTGTAAGCATGTCCCGTCTGTCAAGGGCAAATAGTGAAGAACAAAGGAAAATGAATAGGGGTTCTGGCATGTCCGGTCCGGCAACCAGGAAAAACCATAACATGTCACATGCTATGCCATTGGATCCAGAGATATTGTTTTTCAGTCCATTGTCAAAGGCCAAAGATATGAGATCACCCTGAGCAATGTCCTGCTCATTCCAGACTTCTGGCTCTCACTCATCTCAGTAAATCACCTCGCATCAACTGGACTGTCCACCACCTTCCCAGCAAACATGCCAAACTATTACATCTGCAAAGGGGCAGATATGATCATAACTGCCAAGCACAAAGATGGTTTATACCAAGCAAACGTCAAACTGGATATGTATCCAGATGCAGCACATGCTTCCATTGATGTAAATGTCCTTCATCAACACATGGGACATATATCCTACCCTCGGATAGAACAGATGGTCCAGAATGGCCATTTGGAAGGCATCAACACACTCACTGGCAGTCTGGAGTTCTGTGAACCATGTACACTCAGAAAGATGAAGAAACTACCTTTCAAGTCCCAGAATGATGTCCAGACATCCAGACCACTACAGGTTATCCACATGGATGTAGGTGGACCTATCACCCCTCAGTCCAGAGAAGGATTTAAGTATTGGCTTCTCATTGTCAATGACTTCTCTTGCTTTCCATGGATCTACTTCTTGAAAAAGAAGAGTGATGTCCTACAAACCTACAACACATGGAAATCAGATGTCCAAGAGATGTTCAAGTGTAAAATTGGCACAAAAGAACAGTCTGATACATATGTCCATTTTCTACATTTGGATGGGGGGGAGGAATACACCAGATTGGACTTCCGACAGCAACTTCACTGTGATGGAACCATCCAAGAATCCTCAGCACCCTACATTCTGGAGCAAAATGGACTTGCAGAATGAATGAATCAAACTCTGTCAATGCTTGCCAACACCATGCTTGAAGCATCCAAGCTTCTCAAATCCTTCTGGGTAGATGCCATGTCAACTGCAGCATATATCACAGCATGCAGTCCAACATCCAGACTCAATGGACAGATCCTGTATCAGGTCCTGTTCAACTGGAAAGTCAATCTGACCTTATTCTGACCTTTTGGATGCATTGCATATGCACTCATACCAAAGGAGCAGTGGGGGGGCAAGTTCTGATCTCATGCAAGGAAATGTGTTCTCCTTGGATACACCTATAGTCAACAGGCATACAAGCTACTGGACATTAAACATCACACAATCATATCCAGCTGCCATGTCACCTTCAATGAGTCCAGAACCATGTCCAACATGGATTCCACCCCTTGGAACAATCCTACTGAAGGCCAGTGGGAGGGACTTCTTCCAAAGCACCTGCATCA
>JBBPTB010000966.1:0-12164 GCA_038093875.1 Boletus tylopilopsis
CTTCCGTCAACTTTAATGTACCATCGGGTTCGGCGGGGAGGCAGTTGAGTCGAATGGGCAAGATGTTGGGCAAGTCATTGCACGTCAATGTCTGGGAGGCGAAGTTGTGGGTGGTGGCCATGGTAATAAAGAGAGGGATGGGGAGAGCCTGCCACCAGTCGGTGCGCCTTATAGCTCTCCCAGTAGTTCCGCCGTTTGGACTTAGTTCTTGTCTGCCAATCAGTCCCAGTAGTCTTGTATTAGTTCCACTGAATGGTGTAAATTGCGCATGGATTCCCAAGTATTTTCCACCGAGGAGTAGCCCTTCCATTTGACCAGATATGACCGTCGGGTGGGCGACCCTTGGTGTGCCAAGATATTTTCGACTTCCCACTCTTCTTCGCTGTCAATTAAATCAGGGGGTTCCGGGTGGAAGTTCAGTCCATGTTCCTTGGTCTCTTTGTACAGGTTAAGCAGGGAGGTGTGGAACACGTCGTGTATCTTCCAGGTAGGAGGGAGTTTGAGGCGGTAAGAGATTGGGGAGAGTACTTGTACAATCTCGAAGGGTCCCTCCCTTCGAGGAGCGAGTTTGCGCGTCGGATAGCGCAGGTTTAGATGGCGGGAGTCTAACCAGACCTTTTGTCCGGTCTTCCATGGTACGAACTTTGAGTAGATCCGTTCTGCCATATACTGCCTTGCCTTATCATGTGCTGCCAATGCCTTGTCTCGTCCCTTCTCCAGGGAAGAGAGTTGTTGTTCTAGGGCCGGGAGGAACATCTTTCCTAGTGGGGGGTAAGTCCGTGGTTCGTATCCCATCATGAGGAAGAACAGGGTCTGTTTTGTTGCCAAATGTCGGGTGGAATTATGGTGGAACTCAGTGGCAGTTAGGTGTTCAGACCATTTCTGTGGGAGGCCGTCACAGAAGATCTGCAGATAGGTTTCGAGTTCCTGATTGACCCGTTCTGTCTCTCCATCTGTTTGGGGGTGATAGGCGGTAGAGAGTGAGATGTCGTAGTTGAGGAGGCAGGCAAGCTCTAGGGCGAAGGCTGAGGCAAATTGTGGTCCCCTGTCCAAGATGAGTTTGTCGTGGAGCCTGAATCGCTTGAAGATGGAATGGAAAAAGAGTTGTGCTACCCCCGCCGCATCAATGCTCTTGGTGCAAGGGTGGAAAATGACCCCCTTACTAAGCCCATGGTCTACCATGACCATAATGGAGTCAAACCCAGAGCTCATCGGGAGACCGGTGATGAGATTGATGGACAGCTGCTGGAATGGTCGGGTCACAACGGAAGTTATGGGGGACAGTGCCGGAACGGTAGGGTGGGTCAAGACTTTATTGGCCTGACAAGTAGCACATCCGCTAATGAAATGGCGGGTGAATGTGGTCATTCCGGGCCACCAATAATCTTTTTCTAGGGCGGCAACAGTACGGAAGTATCCGTTGTGGCCAGTAAAAGCGGATTCATGACACTCCTTGACAATCCGTGTTCGGAGACCTGAGTCCAGAATGTATGTTTGTCCCTTATAGTAGAGGATGCCCTCCGTGTAGGCCCAATTGGCCAGATTGTTGTAGCGGGTTGGGAGGGCTTCCTCATCATGGTCCGTGCTGAGGAGTTTGAGGTGCTCCAGCACGAGTGGATCAGTGTTACGCTTACTGCGAGCACGTGCCCAAGCGGAATAAACGTCGAGGTCGAAGGAGAGGTTGGATCAATAGTGGCCGAAGGCAAACCTTATGCACTGCAAGCTAGAGGCCCAGCGAAGTGCGCGTCCTGTGCACAAGATGAGGCCGACAACCAACTAAGGTGTGACCTACGACGAGCTCTGCCTTGAGAAGCGAGCGAGGAGCGTGGAATGCAGGCGAGGTCAAGAGGGACGAGGTCTTGACGTCCGAGCACCAGTACACCAGTAAACCAAGTGAGATTGCAGGGGCCCACTCAAGGGCAGCGTGGAGATGCAGTACAAATGGCGTAGCCTAAGAAGGCGTAGCCCACTATGGCGTAGAACTAGCTTAGCGATCCTAGCTAGTACTCTGGGCTTATATACTATACCAGAATGGTGCACAGACCATCTGGGCTAAGGGTGTCCTCCTAAAGAGGAACAAAGGCCTTCCCACATCGGGAAGGGGGCGAAGGGTACTACCTGAATGGCGAGACGGCCATCAGGGCTAAACGGGATCCTGCTGTCAAGAAGAGCAGAAGGTGGTCATGGAGACCAGCAGGATCAGAAGGAAGGATAGGTGAAACGTGAACCTATCCTGACATAATGCCTACGATGGGAATACTCATCCATCGGGCGTACACGGCTGGACGGAGGGTCAAGAATGGTGCTCCGCAGCACAGGGGAAAACTAGCTTATACAGGATCTGCTGTCTGGGTATTCAAGGATCAGCGAGCGTGAAGACAACAGATCAGAAAACGTATCGTAGCCGCAACGGGAACTCCCATCCGTCAGGCGGTCGTGGGTTGCCAGTAGCAACCGGGTGTCATACCGAGTCATGCCCCAGATCTAGGCATCGGGGGTGGTCGTGTCGCGAGGGCTAGGGTCCATGGTTACCCCTAGGGCCGAGGGTGTCTGAGGTTGCCCCTTCAGGCATAGTCGCGAGTGTCGAGGGAACAAGGGTTACCCCTTGAGTGTCACAGTTTAGCGTCATGGCGGACGTTGGTAGTTTACCGTCGTTCCAGACGTAAGGAAGAGCTGAGGGAACAATGGTTACCCCTCAGGGGCCATCAGAGGACGATGGTGGGTCGGTGGTGTACTCCTAGACGGTGAGTACTGCGTGAGCGAGCGTACGAGCTCCTCAGGGTGGAAGGCGTCTGCTAGGCCTTCAGGAAGGGGGGGTGTGTCCCGTCTGTCAAGGGCGAATGGTGAAGAACAAAGGAAAAATGAACAAGGGTCTGGCATATCCAGTCCGGCAACCAGGGAAAACCGTAACAGATCCCTTACTTTCTGCTCTTCTTGACAGTGGAGCTCCATTCCCACTTACTCTTCTCACCATTGCTTGCAACACCCTAGTTTTCCTGACAGTCCATGTGCCATCTTGTGTCATATATAAGCCCCACTTGTACAGTAGTTTTCTACAAGTTAGTTCTATCCATCATTAAGGTGAATGGTTTACTTGTGTCTGGCATCATCAAGATCAGGCAGGTGAGGAAAGAGTCATGAAGGTATTCAAAGGCATTCTGGTGGACGTCTGTCCAGGCCCAGACATTGGCCTTGTGGATGAGATCATTAAGTGAACAAGTGATGTCCAAGAATCTGGGAATGAACTTCCCTTGGGGAAGATCAAACCTTCCAAATCCTCCCAAGCATCCCTATTCTTCTTCATCCAGAAGAAAGACAGCAAGCTTTGACCTTGTCAGGACTATAGGTATCTAAACTCCCACACCATCAAGAACACCTATCCACTCCCTTTGATAGATGATCTCATCAGACAACTCAAGGACTCAAGGCTCTTCACCAAGATGGATGTCTAGTGTGGCTACAGCAGTGTCCAGATTAATCCAGCAGACAAATGGAAGGCTGCCTTCATCACCCTGTACAGACTCTACCACCTGATGGTAATGTTCTTTGGGATGTGCAACTCTCCAGCCACATTTCAGGCCTACATGAACAATGTGTTTGGGAACATGATAGCCAAAGGTGGCTAGTCATCCACATGAATGACCTGCTTATCCATTCTAAGGACAACCCTGCACTACATGAGGAGTGCACCAAACAGGTGCTACAACAAATGGAGGAGCAGAAGCTGTTCCTCAAATTGGAAAAGTGTACTTTCACTACAAAAGAGGTGGAATACTTGGGAATGGTAGTAGGAAAAGGCAAGGTGCAGATGGTCAATGCCAAGGTCAACACCATCCAAGACAGCAGGCCCCTGGATCCATCTCAGCTGTCCAATCATTCCTTAGATTCTGTAACTTCTACCAAGATGTTTGTCAATGAACTTCTTGCATGCGTCCTGTTTCTTCCGGTTAAGCTGGTAAGCTCTACCATGTTTGGTGCCCTTGTTACAACACAGATCCTCCACTTCAAGTCCAGTTGGAAGTCTGAAGGTGCAGGAATATCAGAGTTACATATCATTGGAGTTGTGCATCAAACATTGGAGGGGATTAGGACATCAGCACAGGACTTTTGTGTCACACCCTTGCCAGTCCCACATCCTAGTATTTCAAAGGGGTGAAGGAGAGAGAGAGAGAGAGAGAGAGAGAGAGATTCCAGACAAGCAGAGGATTGGTTGTGGTAATATTCAGACTGAAGAGTATGGCAAGAGTATCCATGAGGTTATATACTATTGTCTGGGTGAACTCCAGACTAGAGGGTGGAGCATATACTATGAAAGGGTCAAGAACATTGCATTATGGAATGATGAGGGATGAGTAATACGTGATAGAGGGTAAGACATAACTGGAGGTAGAGGGCTGTACTCAAGGGCTGTAAGACATTATGAAAGGGTACTATACTTTATGGTGATCCCAGAGGTCTGACTTGGAGGTGGACAGGGTCTGAAGTGGAGTTCGTTGGAGTTGGATATAGTAGGGTGGGAGTTGGTCATAATGGAGTTGGAGTTGGTTGGAGTTGATGGGGATCTGCATGGATATGACAGATCTGTTACACTTACCACACTAAGTCATCTCATGGAACATCAAGTTGTATAAGGGTGAAGTAATAAGTAAAAGCAGAGCAAAGAATGAAGAGCAAGTTGGTGATGCTGAAGATAAGGAGGCCCATTTGATAAGGTGACAGGTTGAGCAAGCACAACCTGAAGCTACCTCTGCACCTGTAATAGCAACTATAGGAAGGTGAGTGGTCCTGGTTCCACTTGGATACAGTAGCAGGCAGTCAAGCCTTTGCTAGGAATGAGTGAAGGAAGAGTCTGGCAAGAGGGAGACAAGTTAAATGCAGCATATTGTGTAGAACTAACTTAGGGAAATCTGTTACGGCTTTCCCTGGTTGCCAGACTGGACCTGCTGGAACCATCATTCATTGACAGACAGGACACGCTTATGCCTGAAGGCCTGGCAGACACCTTCCACCCTAGGGAGCTCTGGGAGCTTGCCTATGCAGTACTCATGGAGGAGTACACCACCAACTTGCTGTTGTCCACTAACAGCTGCACATCATCCCCTAGAGATCTCTGTCCACAGATCACCTAGCTGGATCCACCCTGAAGAGGGATACCTGTCAACCCTTGACCCCCTTCCCCTCATTTACCTGACACTCTGTGTAGGGATATGGGAGTATGACTCTTGATGAGTCTTGGTTGCTATGTGCAACCCTTGTACCACCGAACAGATGAGAGCCTTCCCATTGCGGCTGTTACAGTTTTCCCTGGTTGCCAGACTGGACCTGCTGGAACCCCAGTTTGTTTTCTTCATTTCTTCACCATTCACCCTTGATGGATGGGACATGCTTATGACCTGAAGGCCTGGCAGATGCCTTCCACCCTAGGGAGCTCTGGGAGCTTGCCTATGCAGTACTCATGAAGGAGTACACCACCCACCCTGCCATTGTCCACTAATTGCCATGTCTCCACTCCTGAGGGGTAACCCTGGACCCTCAGCCTCACGACACCACTCTGAGGAGTAACCCTGGACCCTTGTCCTCATGACACCATACCGCTCCCGATGCCTAGATCTGGAGCATGACTCATGATGACGCTTGGTCACCATCGCAACCCTTGTACCACCAAACAGATGAGAGTATTCCCGTTGCGGCTAGGATAGGTTTCCTGATCCGCTGTCACAACGCTCACTAATCCTCATACACCTGGACAGCGGATCCTATTACCATAGTATTCCCCCTTGCTGTGGAGCACTGTTCTTGACCCTCTGTCCAGCCATGTACGCCCGATGGAGGACATGCAGTCATACAGCATTGTGATTGGGAAGTATCAGGAAAAGATCAGATAGGACTGGTTGTCCCATCCTGTGGAGAAGATAAGTCCAAATGATGAAAGAAAGAAAATAAGTGGTACCTGAAAACCATAACAAGATCCTTCCCTGCCTCATTCCAAGGCAGGCTTAGAGTGGCTATTTCTAGCATGGAACCAGGACCACATGTCAACCAAGAGTCCCCCTTGCCTCAGCTGCAAGTGGTGGTGTGGTGACACCCATGGTCTCCACCTTGAAAAGCTGTGCAGCCTATCAAACAGGCATCTATACACTACTCTCTTATCTTGCTTAGCTTTGCTCTTACCCTTGCTCTCCATCATCTTGAGTTCCAATGAGATGACAATATATGGTAAGCATAACACTGCTGGAGATCAGTGGCCCATCTTTTTATATGCAAAATATATCTATGATGCCAAGGACCCATTGAATTATCTTTCAGCCTACTATTGATCTGACCTCCTCTTGACTCACACCTATTCCACCAGGGCATGTGCTCACAGTAAGTGTAACAATGTGTATCAAGTTCCAACACACCATTTCTTGTATGGCTCTTTGGGCCCCAATGATGGAGCACACAAGTATCTCACAAAGCCCCTTCTGATTGAAGGTATAAATAACCTTCAGATCATTCAACTTGCATTTGGATAATGTTGAAAGTTGTTGGTTGCCAATATAGACTACCTGGAGGACCAGTACCACCTGGTTGTAAAGTAAGTCTGAGGAATTGACAAGCTAAATTAACTCACCAGTGATGATACAGGGTTCATAACATGTGTAAATGACATATTGAGAAACTGATGTTGCACAGTACTGTTGTCAAGTTGAATGCAGTTGTATATACCAAAAAACATGTTTGATGCAGCCAGTCAATCAATCAGAGGGCCAATGTTATGACGTGCAAACACCATCATGGATTGAGTGTTTTTGTTTATCTAACCCTTGACTAACACCTCTTATATTAGATTAGACCCATTATAATGTACACATTCCAAGTTGTGAGGTACATAGTACCACCAGTCTAAGCTACTTTATGTCCTGCATCCAATGAGTTTTTCAGAGATGAAATCCTTAGCAAACAGACCATGATCAAACAATGCTCAATCAAACACTGGTGGCATGACCACCAGTAGGCTTAGTCTTCAGGCTATGGATTGAATATCATTTTCACTCTATTACAGTACCAATCTCAATGCATCTCCTATAACAACTCAGCTCTCTATTGATGATGTCATCCCTTACTAAGTTATGACCAGTGTTGGCACAGGCTCCACTACATTTCCTATCAGGTTTAGTATGTCTCAGACCTTGCTTCAATAACTATGCCAGTGCAGACTTTGCCACATTTCTCCCCTGGATTCAGCAACATTATTGCCCAGCATACAAGCTTTCATAACAACAATTACCAATAGTGGCATCCATTTTTTGACCCCTCCCTTAAGGCTCCAGTCAACAATCTATCAAGATAACAATCAAAGATATGTAATTGAGGGCAGTCAACAACCACATGTTATTTTTAATCCTAGTCAGTCATCATGGTCAAATGATTATATATCATACCACCTAGGCCAAACATCAGTCATAAAAGTGAGCTGTAACAAGAGCTACTTGGCTCTTGTTTTTCTATTTTAGTTTAGCTGGGGCAGCAAGGCTCATTATACTTTACCATTCCCTCCCAATCCTCTAGTAAAATTAGAGCCATTCATCCTCCAAGGAGTTGTCCCCAATGTACTTGCTTCTGTTACATTCCTTTCTGTACAACTATTTAGCATGACTAAAGCATAAGCTGACCACCTCTCTTTCTTCCTTTACCAAATGACAGCAATTCACCTAGAACATGGACTAATCCAAAAAGTACAGCCTTTTGTGGGTAAGAAAACATCTTTGACCTTACTTTGCTTAGATCATTGGCACATCAAGCAGACTTTCTTTCTATTTTGTAAGCCTTGTTCTCAATACCTTATTTTTGCTTCACAGGCCAAACTTATGGTGAGCATAATAGTTGCAATAGAATATCATGATGATTATATTTACACTCACAATAGATTAAGCTTACTGCTGCTAGCACCAGCCAACTAGAGTGCCATTAAGCATGCAAGCACTTATGATTAGATTTATCTATGATACAGGCTATTCACAATATAGAATCTAACACACAATGAGACTAAGCAAGGACTTACATCCTTTGCAGACCATGGCTGTTTGTAATGATTAGCAAAAGTCAACAGAACATGCCAGCCATATCTACCATATAAAGAATATTATGTAATCATCACATGGATATATATATATAAGAGTTGAAACATCTGTTGGCTATGCTAAAACACTCTCGACTTTACATATTCACCTTCCCTTTTTGAATATTTTAAAATACAATCTCAAAGCAATGGCTATGAGTGTTTGTTTCTCTATGTTTGTATTATTAGTCCTCAATCCATGTCCATCCCAGACCATCAGTGCTCAAGTGAGTGATGGCACAATCTGGTGCAAGATCATGTTGCTCATATATTTGTTTCTTGTGAAACTTCCTTCCATATACATCAACCTCATCACCAACTTTCCACATACCATGAATTGACCTCCTCCACTCATTTGTTACCTTCAAGTATTTGTCATCCATTGGTATGAATAATGGAAATCTGTTTAATGATGTCCAACACCTTGGAAGATTGTGGTTCTCTGTTCATGGATGTGATAAGATTGACTGCAAACTTTGAGTCAGAATCTTTGCTAGGATCTGTGATGCTCAAAACATCCTGAAGAATATAAAGCATAATTGGAATGTTGTTCATGTTTGACATTCAGTTTTACTGTTTTATGTCAGCTTTGAACTCTGAGCAAGAGGAATTCTTGTCTTCATCATGGCCTGACAAGTCTGGATCCACCAAACATTAATGGTTTGCCATACCAGCATTGTCTCCATCCTCCTCATCAACCTTGACATTGGATAGATAACATTTTGAGAATAGAGCTTGACTGTTGGATTCATATTTGTTGTCTGATAATTGTCTAATTGTATGAAGTATATGTGAATGGATGTATTAATGCTTGCTGAATGTGCTCCTCTCAGGAGTTTGAGCATTACTCTGTTTGCTTGGAGTTGGTTCTATATGATAATGAAAGTTTGACATCTGACATTAAAAGAGTATTACATATCTTCAGCCACTGGTTCATCTGAAGCTACGTTTGAGTCTGACTCTGAGTCTGGGCTTGAATCCTTAGGTTCTATAGTCATAACACAACCAAACTTGATTTGAGCTTCATGACCTGTAAATCAATCAAACATGCAACAGAATTTCAGATAGCAGCACACACTTGACTTTCTTCTTTCTTCTAGTCTCACAATCAAATGTGATGATCTTCTGCTGCTCTTCATATTTTTGGCAACATTCAACCAATTCTGCAGGTTCATGGATTGGATCAAGTCAAGCTGAGTGCATGACCTCAACTTGTTGTTGTTGTTGTTGATTGGTTCCCAGTACTTGTCTTTTCTGATGGATGAGAATGCAGAGTGAATAAAAGTTTTATACTTGCTTTTCATCTCCATCAATACATCTGCCTGTTATTGTATAATACTTAGGTCTTGACTTGGGTCTTCAAGTCAACTGACATGCCTTTTGTCCTGTATCATCAGGGCCTACACAAAGATGATCACATAAGTACTTAAAGTGCTTGTGCAGAATTTATTGTTCATACCTCAAAAAGATGTTTGGCTATAGTACTTCATAATCCATTTTGTTGTCTATAAGATTAATATCTTCTACTTGCAACAAGTTTTTAACTTCTTGGATGTCCTGATGTTGAGTTTGGGAAGTTTATCTACTCTAGTCACTCGTGTGGCCCTATTTCCCATGCTTTCACCTGCAATCTTTTCAATGTTCTCTTGTAGGTCAAGTTGACTATTGTCAGAAGGTGCTCTTTGAACTTGTCCCACCAGACCATGACAGATGTCACTGTGATGTTTGACTAAGTTTCCCAATGCCTGTTGCATTTTCCAATCTTCCTTGGTTGCAAGCAACCTTTCACTCCAGGTTTGCTTACATAGGTGAATGGGCCAAGTATGCTTGATTAGAGTTTCAGTCTTCTTGATAGCACCAGGTTGTTGCCAGTTGACCAAGGTTGTGTATAGTAGAAGTCTTTGAGAAGAGCATCTTTGACATCATTGTTGATACACATGAATTTGCAGGACCAGAATGAAGTGTGTTTTTGTTGATTTTGCAATGCTTGTGGATTTGCTCTGCATATATCATTTGCAATGGGTGCCAGGGTCTGAGGCTGCATTTATTTATTGAGTTTCATGTAACCTAGTAACATGTCTTTGCTCCACCCTGCATGAGGAAAGATCAAGTTTCATTGCTGTTCCACCAATAGAGTCCATACCTTGGGTTTGTTATATTAGTTTGCACAAGTATTTCAAGTAGTTGTACCAACTCACATTGTTTACCAGCTCTTCATTGTGTTCCACTCTATAGAATAAGGCAGATGTGTAGTTTGATCAAGGTTGTGTATAGCCATCATTGGCAGTGCTTTTGGTGTTGTGTTGATTGATGACAACCTGAACAAATGGTTCCACAGAAGCAATCAACTGTGAGGATTGTGTGGTGTGAGCATTAATCAGTGAAGATATATTTGTAAACCTACATCCTTGATGACCTTGTTGCTTGGGTCAACACAGTAAGATCTGACATGAATCCAATATATATCCATGACTTTTTTATATTATTTGATGTCAATCGCATATACTGGGCCAAACATTTGAAAGTGTTCCTTGGATGATGAAGACTTTCTAGCTCTTCATATGACTTGAATGTATGGACAATGAAGTTGATCAAGGCCTTTGTTTGTTCTTTTTGCCTCCTCATCAACATCTCTGATGGTTTTTATATTGATTGGTTGTGAAAAGAAGGTCAGGATATCAATGAGATAGTCTGCAAACTTTTGCATTAACTGGAATGGAATACAGTGGTTGAATGACATGATATATTAGTCATTGTTCACTTACTCCAGCATATATAGGATTCCAGCTAATCAACAGCTTGGCTGTTAAACCATCCCCAGAAGAGGTACAATCTTATCAAGCTTGCTTTGGTAAAGGGAAACGGAGGTGCTATTTGGGGGGGACTGTACATGAGTGATGCAAGGGAATCCTACTATGAAACCGTGGCGAAGGCCATTTACAATGAAAACAACACTGTTAGGAGGAAGGAAACCACTCAGGATCTGTTCCCAGGTGTCTGCCTTGTATGGAGTTTGCGGCTTAAGCTTTTTGAGCTTGAGGGCATTCACAAGCTCCATGTGTGGAAGTGAGGCAGCCGGAGCAGAGGTGCTGTGGTCATGCTTCTGGGAGCAGCCTGATTCTCTCTGCCAGAAACTGCAGATGATATCTCTGGTGTCCCGGACACATAAGGCTTTGTTGAAGCACTCGCATATGGTGTCGAAGAGATTGTCCCAGGTTTTCTTGGCACAATAGGTAATGATGGGGGCATCATGTTTCTCTTGACTGAGGCAGACAGTGCACACTGGAAAGGTGCCAGTGGTTGCATCTTTTGCTCTGGGGCCTGCGCTAGGTTGTGGCTGGTCTGCACAAAAGGAACATGCTTTCTTGACTAGCACCAAGTCAGCTTTGACTGGTGCAGTGGGGGATATTGGGCGCTTGGAAGCGCTGAAGGAACACGTATGGGTCTGCTTAGGCCCAGCGAGATGGTTGGACACTGCCACTGAGGCTTGGGCATTAAGCTGCAAGCCAGTGGAGCTGTGGGTGTTAAGACCCAGATGTGGGCGAGATGATGACACGCCAAAAAGTCATCCCACATCCCGAGAGTGGCCACATGGAATTAAAACCCGCATGCAGGTTCAGGATGGGATTTGAGTGGGTTGGTACCAAGCAGAGGTATGTGTGTGGGAGATGTGTAGAGCATGTAAGGGTGCTCAGTGAGTCTCGGAGTAAAGAGAAGAGACAACCAGAGGGTTTCTCACCTTCCTGAGTGTGTTGATCTGGGAGTTCAGGGCCTCGTCTCTGAGCTCCTTCTGAAAGGCAAGGATGTGGTGCTCGTTGAGTGGCATGAGGGAAAAAGCAACTCCATGGCCTTGAGCATGCGGTAGTTGGCTTCTCCAAACTCTTCCCAGGAGAGATTTTCATCTGGCACCTTGCATGTCTTGGCTTTGATGGCAGCTGTGGATTGCCAGATTGGGCCACCATCGTCCGTGCACGTGAGGGTCAGCATGTCCTCCTCGAGATTTGGAGCTTCCTCTTCTGCCTCACGAATTCCCTTGTTGGTGAAATAGTATAAAAAGATGAAG
>JBBPTB010000967.1:0-12163 GCA_038093875.1 Boletus tylopilopsis
ACACGCCGCTCTTCCCCCCCCTCTAAATTCCCCCCCAAACTGCCAAACGTATCCTCGGAGTTGACTCTCGACCCTCCTACCATGCCCATCACCTATCCACCACCACCACCACTCTCCCTAGAAGACCCCAACTGGCTCGACCGAATGTTGGCCGATGTGATGCGCCAACGCTCACACCTCGAAATGTGCCTCACAGAAGCCCAAGCAGACGTCGCGAACGCGTACGTAGAAGCTGGGCTGGCAGACGCGGAACTGGAGGAGGAGATGGCGAAGATGCAGGCTTTTTTGAACGTGGTCGCGAGCGTCGCTGGGACCGGGTTCGTTCGAAGAATGTTGGAGGACGTGGAGCACTCTGTCGAGGTCATGTCCAAGCCCCGGGGGAGTGACGACGACAGCGACTCTTCTTCCTCATCTGGATCCCCGTCCGGGCTCCGTGAACACACCCTCTAACGCCCTCGGCGTCTCAACGTATCATGCTTGATTCACGACCTTTGCACTGCAACGGAAACACCCATCTAACCTACAAGTTACACTAGTACTAGTACTAATACATCATCGTCGCCATACTTGTACCCAAATCGGAATGATACTATACGCTGCGCCATGTTACGACCCAGTGTAGGCACCTACGTACTTGGTAGTTTTCCCTGCCTGTAGTACAGATAATCTCGCGCGTCCTTGCACAGCACGACCATCATATCTATTTCCAATCAACCAAACGCAATAAACCGAACAACAACACACAAGTATCTTTGATAGATGGATTTCTGCACAGCATGATCAAGTAGTAGATCGCCCATGAAATTTCGACCACCAGCTTCAGGTAAAAAAACGCCCCCGACAACATGATACACGCCGTCAGCCGTACCGGCCCGTTGAAAGGCTTGAGCGACCGCGCGAGCTTGACGAGCTGGACCTGGACCGAAAGCAACTTGATGACGACGATCGTGAAGATGAGAAACGAGACGACGGATCGCTTGAGCATGTGTCTGCTGAAACGGAACGTGATGATGGCGAGCATGAGCTGCTTCAAGACGCGTTTCTATAATATAATATAGGGGTGTCAACGCACACGTCGAACGAAAACGAAAAGACGTAGATTTGGACCCACCCTCTGTATCTGTATGTATTCTTGACTGCTATGCTTCCAGCTTAGAAACTCGAAATCGCCCGCAGAGAGCATGTAGATGATGACGACGGCTTTGGTAAAGAACATGACGGCAAACGAGATGATGTAGCACATGCGAGAGGGTATCATCTTGCAGGGCGGCGAGCCGGCGGGCAGCGTACACGGCGGTTGTTTTCCGAACGGATCTACGAGTTGCGACTGCGGCGTGTTCGAGAGCGTGATAGCTGGAAGGACATATGAGATTTGCATTGCAGACAAGACTGGAGACAACGTCAGCCCCAGACACGATCACAATACCTCATAAAGCAAGACAAGTTGGACGCCGGCCCGGTAGCCACTCAGCGCACCACATTGGAATCAGCTAGATCACCCATATGAAGACCGCAACGACAATGTGACATGGAGGTGTCGGTGGTAGTCAAGTGGCGACTACATTCCCTACTAACGAATCGATCTACAACGTTTCTGATGAGCATGTCAGCAACCAAAATCCAAGAACACCAGAACGCATTCAACTCAAAATTCCTTCACGGCCCGACTTGCAAACCACCTCACGTACTCGGCCTTGAGGAGGACGACGGACACCTTGACATGTTCGCAGTTCTTACTGCCCTCGTCGACTTTTAGTTGTAAAGATCCCAGATTGGACCAGCCGAAGAGTAGGTTTAGGAAAGCGGTTGCGTGTGAGAGGTCCAAGAAACGTTTTTGTTTGATTGCGACAGTTGGTCGAGCAGACGTTCTGGTGTGAGTGCGAGATCAGCCACTGTAAAGAAACGGAGAGTTCATCAGAAACTGAACATAGTGGAGACCATACAAACCTTGGTCCAACGCGGGGATCGACGGTCGACCATCGCAGTCCAGTTGATGGTTTGACTGGCGAAAACACCGAAGATATAGCTCTCAATCCATTTCGGAAACCATCACATCCGGAAATCGCATAGCCACGCTATCGAGGAGCCACTCAGCGAGCACACGTAGGTCCACGGAACACTTACTTAGATGATGCGAACCACTCCTTTTAGGAATACCGCGATGACAGCTCTGAGTGGCCGCGTCCTAAAACGTCTGGAGACATTACCCCGTGACAGCCCATCCGTTGAGTCGGAGACTGAGAGTCGACATTCAGTGGGAAATGTGTTTCATGAACAAGAGATGTACACGAGACGACGAGTAGCTGGGAAGTCGTATCACCAGCAATCTCGATAAAGAACTTAAATTGTAGCAGGGACACATCGATCCTCAGTTGTGGTCTAATTGGCGACTTTCGCTGGCATATTCAGAACTGTGGAAGACATCGTTGATAAGGCTTACTTGTGGTGCCATCTTCCCGACGATGGGTAGATCACAGACAAGGTGAATCTGGAAGAGGTATAATTACTTCGCCGTCCTTGGTGGTTGTATCTGAGTTGCGATCGGATGATACCAACTTCTGACAGGAAAAAAAAAGTAATCCCAGCGGACGTGAAGCCCAGGGACAAGCAAATCAACCACACCAAATGGCTCTGCACGGTTTTTCGAAATTGCGTGATACTATTTCCCGAAATGACGAGCCGAAGTGTTGTAGTGGTCCTGACAATATCATATAACGGAAGGAAGATGAGGGGCGAAATGAAGTTCGATCGAACTTTGCCCCAGAATAGTAAGCACAGCCGGCAAGAGCAAGGACAGAGGGGGCAGACAGCTTCCTCCAATTGGTTTTGTACAGTTCTCTTTAAGGAATGCCAAGATTGCCACGTCGGCTTGTTTCACGAAGAACAGACGGTGGCAACACAACCACTTAAGCCACCGGTCAGACTCCCTTAATTCAAAAGCGTCCTGCTCTACAATGGATCATCGTTGGTATATCAAGACAGGAGGAGGATGAAACTCCAGAACCACTCACGGCGGTCCTCAAAACTCTTGCACGACCCGATTTGCAAACCACGTCACATAGTCAGCTTTGGGAAGCACGACAGGTACTTTGATTTGTCCAATGTTCCTACTACCTTCGTCGAGTTTCAGTTGCAGAAAGTCCCTAAAAGTCCCAGATTGCAGGAGCCGGATGGTAGGTTTGCGAAACATGTCGCGCGTGACGGCCGAGCCTATATCTTTGTTCAGGTATGTCAGCTCGTCGAGCAAACGTGCCGGTGCGAGCCCGAGGTCGGAGACTGGTGGATATCCAGTGGTAAACCAGACCCTCCACATGAACGAGGAATTGCATACCTTGGTCTCCGGCAAGTTCCACAAAGAATCCAATCGTAGGAGGGAGGGTTCGATCGTCGATCGTTGCAGTCCAGTTGATGACTTTGGCTGGCATATTCAAAACCACCGAAGACATGGCCTCCCTCAATTCCTTTTCAGACACCATGGTATTCGGGAACCGCATTACCACGCTATCAAGGAGCCGCTCAGCGAATTAACGTAGGCCAATGAGAACACTTACTTGCGGCGCTGGACAAATCGAATGATGGGAACGCCGTCCGTTGGATCGAACCCAGAAATCTCAACCACGTCCTCAAGACGATATCGCCACAGACCATCTCTCGTCGTTAAAACCGGTTCATATTGTTTTCCCAGTTCAACCTCCCACTATGGTGCTAGTCAGCAAGGGCCTCAGCTCATGAGGGGTACCCACGGGCTGTGCGAGTGCACTAATTGAAACATTCTTGCTGACATCTAGTAGCTCGATAATGTCATTGCAACTTAGCTTGAAGTGGTTCAATGCACGTTGGTTGTAAGGCGAACCAATCCAGCATTCTGTACTCGGGTAACCAGAGGTATGTATGTCAGCATTGCAACCAAGGAACCATTGAGCCTGCATATGGGCAAAATGAAGACGGGACAGAGACGGTGCCTGGACGGTAAACGCACCAATGGGACAGATGACGCGAAGGATCCGCTGGCAATCGCACTAACAAAACTCAATTTCGGCCAAACCTGACCACACCATCCCGATCGAGAGGACGGACGACCGATGTGGCGCACTTCCGCCGCACGTTCGGGATCACCAACAATATTTGCCTGGTTAACATTCAGACTCTGCGGTGCACTTCGAGTATCGATACTAACCTCCAAGTAGTGCCGATATTCGGCTATGCCGTCCAGATCAGGGATAGTGCCGTTCTCGATACAGCCCAGCAACATGTCGAACTCCGTATCAATGTAACGAATCATATCCACAAGCGTGCTGACGAAGACCATGGACATACGCTCGATGGACCTGCTACACAGTGCAAAGAGAGCGTGTATGAGAAGGAAAGACCTCCATTTCCTTATAAATAGAACAGCGTATGGAGCAGCGTGATCGAGTACTAGGAATTTGACTCGAAATCAGTATAATATGGATCTTGGAAGTTCGAATCGTACCGAATGTTCCCATCCTTTCTTCATCTTTGTCAGGGTCCAGATACGACTCTAACCTCTTGAAAAGGGCCGAACCCGAGGACATATAGATCGTCGAGCTGGTACAACTCTCTTCATCCTCGATATACATCCGATCGCATCCCAGATACCACATCTGTACCGCGGTGCGTTTTCGGAGAGGATCAGAAATCGCACAAGATTGAACCTCTGAGGATCTGATTTTTGACAAGTTATTGTATTTGAGGAAGGCTTTCGCAATCCCACCGGAGGTTGAGCTGGATCTGACAAGATAATCAGGTAGTCCGGGGGCCAACAAGCTGACGATAGCTCCCGCTTCACATGGTTTTTTGAGAACCTTCTCCAACAATGGTTTGTAGGAGTCATAGGTCGTGAAACCCACAGTCCTCTGGAATGATTCGGAAAGGATGTCATCGTCCATTCCATCAACGAGGCCGGCGGTTGCATGTCGAAAGTCAGTGAGCTCTGGGGCAGTCTGAGCAAACTGAGTGTTGTAGTTGGCCCTGACTATCCTGGATTGGAGCGACTCCGTTTGTAGCCTGAGTTGCTCAGATAACGCTGGAAGGATAGAGAGAAGAAGACCTGGGAGTGGCATTAAAGCATCCTGAGACCCAACAAGTCTTTCTTAAATCTAAGATGCTCTACTGCCCCTGAGGCAATCGGTTAGTCGAGAACCCTGAAACGCGAGACTGAGTGTCGACTTAAGGAACAACTCTTTCATGCAAACCGGTAATAACGGATTTGGCTTGACGTTCGGATCAAACTGTCTGTATTAACAGATGTAAGCGTATGGATCAGAAACGTGAGTATTTCCATGCACGCAGGAGTATGCCAACCACAGCTGATCACCTGGTGAGTTTGAATTGGCTACCAGGAAATGGTTTGGAGGCGGAGCTACGCCAGCTGTCACCTGCGTAATTCGGCTCCTGACTCTAGCCGGAGCGTTGTCAGCGGGTCACGCATTGAACTGGCAGGTCGGATGATGCACAGCCTTGCGTTAAGTAAGCGAGACTGTTGTAGAACCTTGCGAGACAGCAAGACCCCGCTCTCCATCACAGCTTTTGCGTGATTGAGAATTGCACCTGAGGTCACATCTTTCTGTGAAGCTTTCTCCACAAGTATGCATAAATATCAAAATCATGCATATCAACCTACAGCATAAGATCAAACCTCGGAATCCACCCACAACGAAATTCAAAACTCATGTACGACCCGATTTGAAAACCACGTTATATACGCTGTCTTGGGGAGGACGATGGGCACCTTGAGCTGTCCGTTGTTCCTACTGCCCTCGTCGAGCTTCAGTTGTAGAAAGTCGCTAAATGTCCCAGGTTGCAGGAGCCGGACAGTAGGTTTGCGAAATATGCCGCGCGAAAACGCCGAAGCTATGGCTTTATTCGAGCGTAACAGCTCCTCGAGTAAATGTGCAGGTGCAGCTGCGAGACCAGAACCTGGTGGTAACCATCCAATATAAAACATGTTCCACATGAGTGAGACTACATACCGTGGTCCCCGGCGAGCTCGACGAAGAATGCAATTGTGGCAGGGATGTTTCGATCATCAACCGCCGAAGTCCAGTTGACAACTTTGACTGGCGCATTCAAAACCACCGAAACCACCGCCTCGCGTAGCTCCTTTTCTGAAACCATGATATTTGGGAACCGCATTGCCACGCTGTCGAGAAATTGGGTGAGCAAACACACGTGGGTCGACTATCAGGGACACTCACTTGCGGCGTTCAACAAATTGGATGACCGGAACTCCGTCCATTGGATCGAACCCTGAAACCTCAACCACGTCTCCGAGACGGTATCGCCATAAACCGTCTTGGGTCGTTAGCACAAGTTCATACCGCTTCCACAGCTCAACCTCCCACTACGAATACTAGTCAGAAGGGAACCTCGGCTCAGGAAGGGTACCCACGAGTTGTGCAAGGGCTCCGATCGAGTCACTCTTGTTGATATCCAGTAGCTCGATTATGTCACTCTCACTTATCTTGAAGTAATCCAACTCGAGTGGATCATAAGGTGACCCAATCCAGCATTCCGAACTCCCGTAACCATGAGTGCGTATATCTACATCGGGGCCAAGGAACCATCGGGCCTAAATAAAGGTCTGGTGAGGGGATACAGGGCAAATATGGAAAATAAACGCACCAATGGCACAGATGATGCGAAGGATCCACTGGAAATTGCACCGACAGAACGTAAGTTTGGCCAAACGTGGCTACACCACCCCGGTCGAGAAGATGGACAACCGATGCGACGCAGCTCTGCCGCACGTCCGGGATCCGCAGTAATATTCGTCTGTTGTCCTTTAGCCTCTGATATGCATTATCGCCGATGATACTGACCTCCAAATGATGCCGGACCGCGGCTAATCCGTCTATATCTGGGATGGCACCATTTGCAATGCAGTCTACCAGCATGTCGAACTCCGCGTCGATATGGCGAATCAGGTCCACAAACGTATTAATGAACACCATGACCATGTTCTCGAGGGACTTGCTTTCCAGTGCAAAAAGAGCTTGTATGAGCAGGAAAGACCGCCATTTCTTTATGAATAGTGCAGCAAACGGGGCAGCATAACCATGTACTGGGAATGTGACAAGTCAGCATTTGTAGCATGGGGCCACTTTGCGTCTTACTCAAATTTCCCATCTTTGCTTCATCTTTTTCAGGATCGAGAGCCAAATGTGTCCTCCCACCGACAACCGAACCAGTCATTCGGTAGATTGTCGTTTTAGAAATATTATCTTGATCCTCAACCTCCATCCGATCGAATCCCATATAGCATACGTATGCTGTAACTCGTTTCTGGAGGGGATCGGACGTCTCTCGCGATACATATGTTGGAGATCTAATCTTCGAAAAGCGGTTGTAGTAAGGAAAGATTTTCCCACTACCACCGGACGTCGCGCTGGACCCGACAAGACAGTCGGGTAGCCCAGGGGCAAATAGGTCGGTGATACCATCCATTTTACACGGTTTTGCAGAAAACCTGGCCAGCAGGGGTGCGTACGAGTCATAGGTCGTGAAACCCACGGTTGTCTGGAATAACTCGGAAAGGACATCATCATCCATTCCGCCAACAAGACCAGCTGCCGCATGACGAAAGTCGGAGAGCTCTGGGGCAGTCCGAGCAAACTGAGTGTTGAGGTTTTTCTTCGTTATCCTGGATCGAAGTTCATCAGTTCGTCGCCTCAGTTGTTCAGAGAGTGTTGGGGGGATAGAGAGAAGGAGGTCTGGGAGAGGCATTGAGTAATCGACTATGACGTGGAGATTCGACTCGACCTACTGGATCTTAAGTAGCGAGCCGGCGTTCAAATAAGTATGTCCTGAGCTGCGCAGGCGACGTTGGAGCTACGGTTTTTCCCGAGTTTAGCAATGGAAGTTACGATGCCGAAAGGACCCCCGCCAATTTGATGAGAGTCCTTGACTACCGGCGCCCATTGGCCCCTTCAGACAGCTGAGACATCAGTGTCGGAGAGGCTGGAGCAGTCCGCTTCCCAGAGTCTTCCGGATCCCGGCTGTAACTGCTGTGACTCATTGCCGCAACTTCATCACGAATTTTACTTCGCTGTGCCCACCCGGGTGATGTGACGTAAATATCATCTTTGTAAGTACGTGGATTTGATAGCATGATCATGGGCGTAACCGTGACAGAGCAATTACAACGCTTACCAATTTGCAGCTGCGCGGCATGACATTGATCAATCCCTCCTCGTCGATGACAGCCCGTTGGGTCAGAGTGAGAGTCCGGTAGATCCGTGACATTGTTTTGTGCAGGTCCACGATTATGAATGGGAAGGGTGTCGGATAAATCTCGGTGACACATTGCCATGAAGTTGCCAGCGGTGATCATGCCTGTGACACGGTACCTGCAATCATGTACAATAAGTACGTTTCCACGACGTAAGAAACAAATGCTTCACGGCTGTAATCACGCCCAGACTCATCCACCTTGTTTTTTTGAAAGTGACTGACGTGATCTCATCATCGTCCACTGCCCAACGTCGTCCCAACAGAGCATTGAAAACTGCATTGCTGACGCGAGGTAGATCCCCTCGTCAGGATTCGTCTCATCGTATGACAAGGAAGCTAAGAGGCATATTGCGTTGGATGGTATGCTGGATAATAAACCGCCAATCTGCAAGAGCGAACATGGAGCCAAACCAGTTTTACAGACCTTGATGCCCGGGAGGTGCAAGCTACTGTGCCCTGGACACACCGTCACCGAGTCGAGCAACCATGGGTGGCTCGGCATTAACGGAAACAAATTCAGAAGTCCCACTTGACTGAAAGCAACAAAATGTTTTCAATAGGCTGTGGAGATCATGGATTAATTGTCATACTGGCATGAATGAGTGCAGGGTGAGATCATTAAGATGTAGCTAAGCGCACAAAAAAATCTGCACTCACAAGCCGGACATGTACGAAGCATGATCTTTCCGCAACCTGAACTAAACGACAGACCAATTACGTTCATGGAACACCTCGAGGAACTTATAAAATTTGCGTGGATGGAGCCTGAGGGAGTCCTAGTCATAGTACTAGTAGTCTCTGCCAGAGTCGAATGTTGACGCGCCCGAATATCACGTGACCTGATTACAGCATATAACACGCCAATCAACAATTGACGCGCATCTTAACTCTAAACCACCACCACTACTTACCACCCATACGTCTCGAAGGTTCATTCCCAAACACTCAACTCACATACGTTACCATCAATGTCTGGACGTGGCAAAGGCGGAAAGGGTCTCGGAAAGTGAGTCGCACGGCACTTGGTGTGTTGAGCATTACCGACTGGTGGTCCAGGGGTGGTGCCAAGCGCCATCGCAAGATCCTTCGCGACAACATTCAAGGTATCACAAAGCCTGTAGGTGCTGTTTCTTTTCTTTGTCGGTGTATCCTTACCCTTGTCCGAACTTGCCAGGCCATCCGTCGTCTCGCTCGTCGTGGTGGCGTGAAGCGTATCTCTGGTCTTATCTACGAGGAGACCCGTGGTGTTTTGAAAATTTTCTTGGAAAACGTGAGTCATGATTTGTGTCGTCCCGATTCCGGTGTCTGACTCATACACCAGGTCATCCGTGACTCTGTCACTTACACTGAGCACGCAAAGAGGTGAGAGGACTGCGAGTCGCTTTAATGCTGTGCAGGGTCTGACCTTGCCATAGAAAGACCGTCACCGCACTCGATGTTGTATATGCACTCAAGCGTTCTGGTCGCACCCTTTATGGCTTTGGTGCCTAAATAATCATGCGTCGGGTCGTGGGTCCGCTCGAATGACTGCCTCTGACAAGTGTATTTTATATATTGCGTCTATGGTAATGATGCTATGTTATATGTTGCACAAGATGGTTCCGTATGTGCATTATGGCTTCACGCCCTTCCACCCACGACAAAGCCAGTAGCCCTCTGTGGACTCGGCCCTACTGGAGTTTGGTTTGATATAATGGACAGAATAAAAGTTGGGCTCTAGGAAATGTTTGCGGAATTCTTGTGTCAAGGGATGGGCAAAGTGTTTGAGCCTGATGATCATGGGACGTGAGCGCGTTAGCAGTGGTCATGATGAGCAGTAACTTCACTCACAAGAGTGTTCCCCCTCTGTGTCTCATTGTTGGTCCGTCTGGCAAGTCTCGTGGGTAGAGATTGTCTTTGGCAAAGTTGAACACCGAGTGACATATATCCAAACTGCTCTCCACATCACGAGTCTTATATCCTGAGAAATTCGCGGCCATGTCCGAAAGGATGATATCCGCCATCCCAGAAGGATTCTTTGGCGTGCTGAGGGCAGCTTTGATCGCAAGCCCTGTTTTGGGAGACAAAAAATCCATCTGCATAGTGTGTACGCCTGGTATCGGTGCCATGGGCAACAAGTCGACGGACACGATGGTGCCTCTCCCGTGCTTGGTACGCCACGAACCTGACGTGTCGATACCGATCTCGGACCCCGGCACGCGTCCTAATTGGAAACCAGCGTCATCGTTGTTCGCGGCTAGCGCAGCAGGGTCGATCCAGCCGAGTTTTTCTGCGACGACCTGGCTCCAACCTCCGGGGGCTGCGCCGAGATCCACGACGGCACGGACGTCTTTCTTGGATAAAAAACAACCCCAGACGGCGTCGAGCTCGAGAAGCTTGAAGGCGGAGCGGGAGCGGTATGCATTTGGCGACGCGTTGCGTAGTTTGACGTATGGGTCGCGAGACTGTCTGGAGAGCCACGAGCGAGACCCGGCACTGAGTTTCTTACAGACGATGGGAGAAGCGTGGAAGGACATTGTCGGGAATCGGAAGTAAAGATGGCGTTTGTTTGGATCGCAAGGTGTTGCCAAACAACACCGGTCCAGATCGGGAACAAATATGCCAGACAGGACGACGTTAGTTCCGGGATATAGACAGGTCGATTCCTTTGGACCAGATGAGGATTACCTCGATGAAGACGAGCAAGTATCCTTCGTTACGCTGGATTTGGGCACGGTTGAACCGAGCTTGCTCCCGAGCACGTCTACCTACAGACTGATCGTGAGCCTGGGCCTACTTGTTCGCGGTGCTGACGATAACGAATGGGATGAAAGGGCCTGGATACGCCAACGCCGTTTTTACAGCTCTCCGGTTCGATATTCAAAGGCCGTCATGACACGCTTCTGGGCACCGAGCTCCTATTCACGGAAGAAAAAAGTGCGCATAGATCCTCACCCGTGCCAGACACTAAACCAACGGGCACAGACGAATTGCATCCGAACAAGCGTTCTTTGGCTCATGTAGGGTCCACTGAACAGCGGATCCGCTTCAAGGAGGTACAACTCAAAGAAAAGGAACAGCAGGAGCCAATACCTTCTGAGCGCAGGTCACCAGATCTCCTCGAGCAAGTGGCGTCAATGTATGTGGACGCGGATTCAGAAAAAGTCTTGCAGGCTCCTTCCTCGGGGCCGCTCGAGCAGTCTAGCAGTAAACGCGGAACGACGGGTCCGGCATCTCCGCGCAAGAAGAAAAAGAAGAAAGCGTTCAGAAAGGGGAAGGAACGTGTAGTGGACACGAATGAAGAAGATGTGATGGATACCACCTAGCTCATACCGGGCTATTATTCCGGCGCACACTTTCGCCGCAGTGTCCTATTATTTATGTATTTTGTAACATACTCCTCAATGCCGCCATTGAAATATACTAAACAGAGTGATGGGATGCACTGCGTCTCTATCTGCGATCTTCTCCTGGTGACCCACCGGCATGCTTCTGTAAGAGCAGCAACACAGAAACCATCCCCCTTGTCAAGTCCTCCATTTGTGTTGTCATAGCATCGTGCTGCTCTCTGAACTTGTCCGCGCGGGTTATCATGTCATCATACAGCTTCTCAAGCTTCTCAGTTCGTGCCATCAGGGCACGCTGCCGGTCATCGAGTGGTGCAATCTCATCCCTTGTAACGAGCGGTTCGCCTCTCAGTGAGTACATCCGTCCGGGTCTGACGTCCGCTTGAGAGGAAGGGGGGTTGCATGGCGCAACTGTGGCTTGTTTGACACTGGACGCGCGCTGGATACGGGAGGGGAGAGAGATGCCGGGGGCTGAGGCGGGTGGAAATCCATTTACCGCAGTGCGAGGAGCTAAATGCACTTGTTGTACTTCTGTCATTGGTTGAAGTTTAAAAAAACAATAAAACACCTACTCTTGGCCCCTT
>JBBPTB010000968.1:0-12163 GCA_038093875.1 Boletus tylopilopsis
ATGCGAGATATGATGGTTGATTTTCCGGAACCTGAGGCGCCAACCAAGGCCGCGGTCTCGCCCGCGGTGAAGGTGATACTGATGCCTTTGATGATGGGCACGTCCGGGCGAGAGGGATAGTTGAATCTGACATCCTCCAGAGTGATTTCGCCGACGACCTTGTCCAGTTTGAGTCCACCTGGGTCCGAGGAGTCAATTCGAGGAATGCGGTCTATGGTCGCGAAAAGCTTCGCGGCAGCGCCTTGAGCATTTGTGAAAGCTGTGCAATAAAAGATTGAGCGAGAGCATTAAACCACGAGTAGGATGTTTACCTTGCATCTCAGGTGCCATCATAACCAGAGAGAAAGAACCAATCATGATGGATAGGATCACGTTGACGACCTCACCGGCGTTTGCTTCGGAACGAAGTCAACAGAAAAGCGGTTGATCGTAAGGCTTGCAGCTCACCGTGACCGTCATTAATCAACGTGGTTCCAAACTGAAATGCTGGAGTGGGTTTAGTCCTGACGTGACATCTACGACAAGATTGCGTACCCAATGCGTATGCCGAGGTTATGACGAAGAAAAAGACACCCATACCAACGGCGTTTGATACGGCTGATTTGGCATCGACGAACCGGGCTCCACCAATGTGTAGGTCATAAAGACTGGCCAAGTTCTTTTGGATGCCGAAGGCATGGGCGGTTCGTACAGAGGATATTGCTTCCTCGGCGACTGTACCACCATCAGCAACGTGCTTGAGAGAACGTCTATAAGCTGAATGAGGTATGAGTAAAAAAAATGAAAGAAAACAATACGCACTGAACGTAGGTTGAGACGAATTTGTTCATGAAAGCACCAGTGATTGCGATGCATGGAAGGATGGCAGACATGGCGAGAGCGAGTCTCCAGCAACGAATATAGGCGAGGATAAAACCGGTAAGGAAAGCAGCAGTCAGGTTGACGACGATTGCGACCTTTTCGGAAATGCCTTGCTGGATAAGATCTGTAGAATACTGGGCGAGAATGAAACGCACAAAGAACACGGAGACATACGAGTATCTGTCTGAATCCGGTTTGTGACCTCGCCTGCGCCGACTGTGTCGAAGTAAGCGATCTCTTGCCGCAGCACCGCTTGGAGGTATTTCTCGCGAATTCGTTTTGCATTTACTTCACCCGTGTAGACCCAAGCGAGCATGTAGGTGAATGTGCAGGCAAAGGTACCGATGCCTGGCTAACTATGAATATACGTGTGGAGAGAAGGAACGAGAGGTACCGATGTAAACGAGGTACAAGGAATCCGAAGCAGCGCCACTGCGAAAGGCCGCTGCTTCTACCTGTAATTCCTGGAAAGCGGTGATATTGTTCGCTTGCTGGTGATATTCAGCTTCTGCGGCACTGAAGGAGACGAATCGCTGGGTGAGCCTTCCGAAGAAAAGACTCATAAGGGGCTAGTTAGGATTGATCAGCTGGTGAATGATGGATTTCGAGAAAAAATTACTTGGGCAGCCCCGGCTGCGGCCGCAGCCACGAGACCAATAAAATCAAGGAGAAGCTCAAAGGGAGTGGCATAGCTGCGTTGTAGACGAGTGAGGGTGCGAGTGGTCAAAAAGCGACGGCAAGACATTACCGGAGGAGCTGTACGAAGGCTACGGGGCGGGGTGTGTCCGCAGTAAGTTTCCGAGAAGTGGGGACGAGAGCTGCGTTGGCGTGATGTGCTGTCTTCTTTAGCTTGTTTGCCATGAAAACTCGGGAGAGATGGAGAGGTCTAACTTTGTGGGAAATGGCTTATATGAGTCGACATGGGTGTATCAGTGCGCTGCTACAACCTACATCATATAATTCCAAACCTGGACAATCGGTGCACCTGATCCTACGAAGCTCACATCCTGTTGATGTAACTCCGGTTAAAGCCGGCCGGTTGAGAACGAGGGTCGCCGTGACTAATTTTTGCAACGCGCGAGAGTCTTCTGGTCTGAGGCAATATACCAGGCAGGTGATGGGCCATAGGAAGCTCTCCTTCAAACCTAACTGTCACAGGTTTCGACAAGGGACCGAAATCAAGTCTCACAATGCATCCCAACCGGGAGGTCCCGGTTGTTAAAGGTCCAACCAGATATCTCTCCGGAAGCTGTCTAGAGGAAGTAAAGAAGCGATTGATGTATGCAAATATATGGACAACCCACTTACCTAACAACAATTTCCCAAGAACGCCGAGCGCCAAGAACTGGAAGGGTGCAAGGACAACTGGTTCGGCGTAGCAATTCCAGACTGTCTTAGACGCCGCTGCACCTTGCGCTGACTGCTCGCCGTTTCCATGGGATTTGTGGAGGTGCATATGAGCAAGAATCTCCAAGGACATTAATGCTAGCTCTGTGGAAAAAAAAAAGGAACGTTGACCTGTTAGTTTCCCTCGGTGTATATAAACAAGCGCACAGGCATTGCGTCCGAGAACGTCCACGTAGTCTTGAAAGAACGATCGAATTTTGAAGCCTGGCCCAACTTACAGAATGGTGTCGATGAAGATGGGCCAGCGCACTACGCCCGACTCTGCACGTGACCCGATTCCGTCTGACGTCATAGCTCTTAGGAGCACGCAAGTATAAATACTGTAATGCCTGGAATGGAACGCCTCGTTCTGGCACTTGTTCAACCAGCCCCCTCGACCATGTACCGCCAACTCGTACTATCACGCTCTACACGTCCTGTCATATACCCTGGCACCTTCCGTATCTCCATCGTAAGCACGCCGGTATCGAGTGGGGCTGAACAACGTGTCTGACCCATGCGTGCATAGGCATCTAGAGCGCTGGCGACGACTCCGCCGTCTTCATCCCAAGGGCAGTCTAGCACCAGTCAGACGCCACCGCCTGAGCCGGGAGGTACCAACACCCTTATCGTCCTGTCCGCCCTGGGAGCGCTCGGTGGGCTCTACTACTACTACACCCGCGGTCCGCCCGCCGTCGATCGTGAAACTGCACGACGCAAGGAAGCAGAGCTGGAGCGAAGGGTCAAGGAGATTGGTGAGGCGGGGAGGAACAGGGTAGAGACTACAGCCAAGCAAGATTATGACCGTGCCAAGGTAGGCCGATCTTGTTTGTTCCCGCACAGGTACTCACTGGTACGGTGTGATAGGCTGCTGCGCAAGATGCTGCCACTGCTGCGCGCACTCGGGCCTCAGAGGCACGCACGGACATGACAGAACGGGCGCGACAGAGCGCACACGACGCGCAGGTCCGATTTGACGAATTAAAGGATGCCACAGAACGGAAGATGAGTGACGCCCGCGATCGTTCGGAGAAAACCTTTGAGGAGGGCAAGGAAGAGGTTGCACGTCAAGCACGCAATGCGGAGAATAAGACCCGTAGCTGGTTCGGGTGGGGTAGCTCAAAGTGAACTGGTCACTGTACAGACCAAGATCACCCGTCTCTCTCTTGGGACGATAATTGTACACTACAAATGTATTCCATCGTGAATGTAGCAGAATGAATTCAAAGACTGGTCCGGAATTTGCCGGTTGTGAGTGTATCTTATCTTCGTGGGACTTGCTCTGAACTTTTCACTTCAGGATCTTTCACTCGAGGCTCACCTCAGTCCTCATTGCTGTCGTGTGAAGAAGAATAACATTAGTAGCACGGTGAGTATGTATCAGCGACTCCAGCTGATTCGAGGTCACACATGCCTGCCAGCAGTCCCGATGAGCAAACTTCGTGATCGGGTTGTTCTCATCGGAGTAGGGTACTGCGAAATACCGATCGGGGATTCTTTGACGCTCATGGTCTTGTTCCCTCAGGGGAGCGACTTGCTCTGGAAAAACGACCCTCGCGAAGCATCTTCGAAACATCCTCCCTCATAGCTTCATTATCCATCAAGATGTGAGTATCATCTAGATTCACGTTCGTCACGATGATTGGAAACTTGTTAGGACTTTGCGCCTGTGAGGATACTTCTCTTGGCATGCTCACGGCCCTTATGACTCAAGCCTTCCGCTCCTCATAGCCTGAAGAATTGATCCCAATGCACCCAGTTCACAACGTCGCCGACTGGGATGCCCCACAGGGAGCTATCGATTGGCATCGGCTTCGGACGTTCCTGAGGAGAGTAAAGGAGTGTGGAGCGATCCCTGCTGATCATCGAAGTCACGACCATATGAATGAGCAGAAGGACATCCCGATCACAGAAACCGCCGAACAACAACTAAGAACTCGATTTGAACAAGCCGAGAGCGAACAACGCAAGAAGGGGATCCGCATCGTATGGGGACTTGTTGATGGTTTCTTACTTTATTGGGACAAGGTAACGCATTGCGATCTCCCCATGTCCTTCTCACTGAGTCTGCGTAGGAAGTCATAGACCAACTAGATATCCGATATTTCCTGCGAGTACCACACGATGTGCTTAAACAAAGGCGACATGAACGACATGGATACCACACAGCAGGTAAGAACATTATCACCTACCTTTGATGTTCGACGGTTGACTCTTTCCCCACTTGCTTCCTCCGCTCACCACCGACCTACGTGCGTCTGAAACGTTGTATGCTTTGAAACCTCTCTAACCCCATTTCTCGCCACTTTCCTCCTCGGCTAATCTCTCGGAGTGCAATTCAACCCAGAGGGATCACTATGGCGGGATCCTCCCATGTACTGGGAACACATTGTATACCCAGCATATGTCGAGGCGCACAAGGACATATTTGAGAATGGAGATGTAGAAAGTGGGAAGCCGACGGGTCAAAGAGTGCGCGGTCTGGTGGTGATAGAGCCTGAAGGGATGAGTATGGATGACATTGTCCGACGCTGCTGCGACGTGCTTTCCGACTTTGTGCACGCCCTGGACGCCAACTAGAATATGTATGTAGTGCCAAATTTCACGGACTTGGTTTCGGTTTAGTTCGGAGCAACGGTCAAGTTTTCTAGAAATCACATGCGCTGGCTCAAATAAATTCGGTCGACTCTGATTGGCTATCGGCTGAATACATCAGCTGGCCCGTTCCGACTGCCAGCACGCTTGAACCCCAACATCCATCATCTCACTTCGTAGTCCTTCACAATCCAATGGCTCAAGTTATCGTCGTCGGTGGCGGTCTCGCCGGTCTCTCTGCGGCACATACCCTCCTCGAACGTGGCGCGAATGTACTGTTGTTGGACAAGCAAGGGTGTGTGATTCTCCCCCCTCTAACCTACTCGGGTGCGTTGACGCATCATGTACTTCAGGTTCATGGGTGGCAACTCCACCAAGGCTACCTCGGGCATCAACGGCGCTGGCACACTGACACAACAAGAGGCCGGGATCCCTGACAATGCTAAAGTCTTCTTCGAGGACACCAAGCGCTCTGCAAGTCGTCTTGCTTGACGTTGGCACGAAATAACATCTCATCTAGTCTCCATAGGCCCGTGAACTTGCTCGGGACGACCTCATTCGTGTTCTCACTGGTCGGTCTGGTGACGCGGTGAACTGGCTACAGAACAAATTTGGTCTCGACCTTTCCAAGGTTGCTCGTCTTGGTGGTCACAGCCAGCCTCGTACACACAGAGGCAGCGCTCAATTCCCCGGAATGGTGTGTTCAGGCTTCTTTCAAACATGGGTTGTCACTCACTCTGTATATTTCCCAAGGTGATTACGTATGCGCAGATGGAGCGCTTGGAGGATTTGGCCGTGAGCCAACCAGACAGAGTCAAGATTTACAAAAAAGCCCGTGTCACCAGGCTGCTCAAGGACGAATCTGGCGCAGTCAACGGTGTCGAGTTTGTCCGCGGGGGAAAGACGGAGACTGCGTTTGGACCTGTCGTTCTTGCTACCGGTGGTTACGCTGCAGACTTCACCTCAGATTCGTTGCTGAGGGCACACCGTCCCGAATATTATGACCTCCCAACGACCAATGGTGACCATTGTACTGGTGATGGTCAGAAGATGGCTATGGCGATCGGTGCTAGCGCGATTGATCTTGAGAAGGTCCAGGTCCACCCAACCGGGCTTGTAGACCCCAACGAACCAAACGCCAAGGTCAAGTTCCTTGCTGCCGAAGCTCTTCGTGGTGTTGGGGGTCTTCTTTTGGACAAGAACGGCGACCGTTTCGTGGATGAACTTCAACATCGTGACTACGTCACGGGCAAGATTTGGGAAAACGGCAAGGTATATATCTTTGTCCGTGGTCCCAACCAATTTGTTAACCTCGTGCCACGATAGTACCCAATTCGCCTCATTCTCAACGGCCAGGCTTCCCGTGAGATTGAATGGCACTGCAAGCACTACGTCGGCCGTGGCTTGATGAAGAGATTCGACAGTGGTGAGGCGTTGGCCAAAGAAATGGGTATCTCGCCTGCACACCTCAAGAAGACGTTCGAGACCTACAATGCTGGGGCCAAGGCTAAGAAGGATCCTTTCGGCAAGAAGGTAATGTAAATGTACAGCTTTGTATACACCCCCGAACTAACACGTCTCTAGTTTTTCTCCTCCGGGGACTGGACTATGGACGACTTTTTCAATGTTGCGATCATGACACCCGTCCTCCACTACACGATGGGCGGTCTCGAAATTGATGCCGAATCGCGAGTGGTTGGAAAGGATGGAAAGCCTGTTCCAGGTCTGTTTGCCGCTGGTGAGGTCGCTGGTGGTGTCCATGGCGCCAACCGACTGGGTGGTTCGTCTCTGTTGGGATGTGTGGTCTTTGGGCGGGTGTCTGGTGATTCGGCCGCCGCTTACCTTCTCCAAACGACGAGTGCTGTTATTGAAAAGGCTGGCGGTCGTCTTGGGGCATTGGCGGGACAACTCGCGCCCCAGCCTTCTGCGTCCCAAGTTACCCCTTCTCCCTCGGCGCCAAGCGCTGTCGCACCATCGTCAGCAGCTAAAGAATTTACAACGGCAGACGTCGCCACGCACAACAAGAAGGACGATGTTTGGGTTATCGTAAACGGACAGGTACTCGACGTGACGTCGTTTTTGCCTGATCACCCGGGAGGAGAGAAGGCGATTCTGTTGTATGCTGGACGGGATGCCACGGAGGAATTCAATATGCTTCATGATCCCAAGGTACGCCTCGTGTCGCCTTGTTACTTTGGTTCAGGTTCAACGACTCACCGTCCACCAGGTCATCCCAAGATATGCACCCGACGCAGTGATTGGCGTCCACAAGAAGTAAATCGAATAGATCCGCTCATCGCTTCTGATTGGACCTTGGATGGGAATCAAAAACCATTGATCAGAAAGGGCTGCGAATCGGTTGACGCTTTCATGTATTCGTAGCATGTTCAAGCTGTTGTAATTCCCCCCCTGTTGTATCTGAATTTTATTTTATGTACACATTTGCGTATGAACAGGCGCAGCTTCGACGCCTCGGTCGCTGCATCCAACGAATTACATGCAAATCCATCATTCCTATTCGCAAATCTGATCCGAGGCGAAACCCGTCGACGCTTTGTGCTCGACCCCTGAGTCGGATTCTCCACAAGGTTGTGTTGACAGTAGTGCCACGCGTTGCGGATGATTCTGTTGTTCCGACCGCGGTCCTATCCAAGACGAATCAGCATACGATCGAGTCAGGACTGGAACACGGCACCGACAAAGGCACGCACCAAGAGGGAGTACGTGCCTGCGAATCGCGTGCATGGGTGCGACTCTGGCGTTGTACCGTCACGAGGATGATGATCTTGTACACGACTCGCTGCGCCAAAACAAACGCGAATGAGACCACGAATACGATCAACGGATTCGAGCGAGAAGGGAGGTAACACTCGCATATGTTGCGTGGACACGTGTGCGGTGTCCCATCGGCGGCGTGTAATACTAAGAACCCGGTTCGCGCCTGCGGCGCCGGTACTGGTGCTTAAAAGCCTGTCGTCCGTGAGGGGGACCTGGGTGCGCGTCGTCAGGTTCGCTCCCGTCTGTATTGTTTCATCATTTTTTCCCGTACGCCATGTCTGCCGAGGCGTACTTTCCCCGGGGCGCGTTGTACGTGGGCCACGACGCAGCGAGGTCTGTGCTTTTTTCTGACCCTGCTCGACGTTCAAGGAGAGGGGGACTGACGTGACGGTAGGGACTGTCCAGGGCGCCCGAGTGCCGCCATGTTTTGGACGCCGCCGACCGACCGGTCGTGCGAGATGACAAGGTGGGCGCGTCATGCATATCATGTCGGAGGAGGAGCCGCGCGTTGACATGACCACCCGCGTTTCGCCTAGCATGTATCCACGTTCGTCCTTCGTTGGCGGCGGTGCATCGGCGGTGCATCACGTCTGCGGGGGCATCGCATCTCCTCCGGCGAGCCTACTGTGAGTCTCTTATCTCTCGAGCGATGGGCATGGCGACTTGGCTCAGCGTGCGCTTAGGCAATCGCTCTCCGCGGAGATGGCGTCTGTCGTCCATGGGCATGGACATGGACACGCTCAGCGCGGTGCGGCGGTCGTCGGCGTTCCTTTGGCAGAGGGTCATACCAGACGCGAATTTGAGCAGCCCGCGTCCACGTTTGGTGTCGGCCAGGATCCGAGCGGCGACACGCAGCGTCTCGGAGGGGCATCGAGCCATGCAGTCGTCACGGGTTTCATACCGTGGGGGGACTCTGTCGAATCAGGCTTTGTGGCCCAAGCACATCCGTTGCGCCCTCCGCCTTCCTGGGAGAGCCCGACGCCACCCTCACCTTCCCTGATCGTAGGAACCGATCCGTCGCGAGCACCTGCAGAGGAAGATGACGAGGTGTACACCTTTCTCTGCGAATGGACGGACGAACACGGGACGTGCAACATGACCGTGTACGGCGATCGGGTGTGGATGAGCCACCATCTGAGCCGTCGTCATAACGTGGTCGGGCAGGAGAGGACGCCACGGGCGTGTCTCTGGCGGGGGTGTACGGAGACGATGAACAAGGGGAGTCTGGCGCGGCACGTGGTATCGTGCCACCTGAGAGCTGGGGCGAGCTGTGGGTTTTGTAGCAAGGTATATTCGCGTGTGGACGTGGCTAGGCGGCATGCCCGGAAGTGCAAGGTGGCGACGACCACGGGAGACGTTGGTGGCGTATGATTGAATGTAGCGGTGAGCGATGGCCAGGAGCGTTTTTTGTTCAGAGCTGGTCGCTGACGGAGTTGCCCAGAGCACGAATCTGGAATTCCTGTAGATCGGGGATAATCGTCACATTTGTAACACCATCGCGGACTATGTGGGCGTTCCTAAGAATATGATCACGTACTTGGGTGAAATGAAATGAGACCAAATGCCATTGACTCTCGACGTGCAGCGTAATGGTACAAGCAGCGCCTCTACCAAGATTTACTCTGTATTGGCATCTTGGACCTCATCCAGCGGAATCCGGACCAAACGCTCTCCTGGGGCCGATTCGAGGGCGTCCGAAGCTGCGTCGTCCGACTCGGCATATTGTCGTCGATTCGCCACTATAAACGGGGATGAGCTTGATCGACGGAAACGCGGTCGCGCGCACGCACGAAAATGTCCGAGGATGCGAAACATGTTGGGCCATTGTTCAAGAACTTGGCCGTGGACTGTGAAGTCGGTCAGAACGGGCGACGTAGCCCGTGCTGGGATCGGGGACGACGTCACGGTTACCTTGTCCAGCGTCCGCCATGACCTCGCCGTCGTCTGCGAGGCCCTCGATGCGCTTCACAAAGAGGACGCTGGCGCGCTCGAGCGCAGCGACGGCCTCATATTCTTTTTTCTTCTCCACCAAGCGCTGGATGGACGCGGGATTGTTGGCTTGGACGTGTGCATGCGAGACGCGCTGTGATGGACGCATTGAGAAGAGGACAATAGTCACGTGATGTATATATGTGACGCGAGTTCACATTTGCTGTTTTACCAGTAAAAAGTCTACATACGTTATGCCCGTCACTCGCTCTTCTAGTCGCCAGGATTCCCAACAGCCCGCTGGTAGCGGTCCCTATGCATCTCGTCGCGCAGGTCCTTCTGGCAGTGGAGGCACGAGGAAGGCATCAAACCCCTCTAGTAACGAACTTGAAATTATTGTTTTGTCTTCCGACGATGACGAGCCTCCGCCCAAAGGAACCCTGGCATCAAAGAAATCGCCCGTCCGCGCCAGCAAGAGAAAGGCTGTACCGGTCCACTCTGGCGATGTCCTCGAAATATCGTCGGACGATGACGGCAAGCCTAAAAAGTCTTCCGCGCGCAAGCAGGCCAAGTCGACTGAGCTGACGAACAAGGAGTTTGAACGCACCATAAAGAAATTGCAACAGGTCGGCTGTCTCCTTTGTTTCCCTTTTGCGTTTCGTTTCTGACCGGCCGCCACAGGAACTCAAACGATCTGAACAAACGATCGCGTCGAGTTCGCGGGAGATCGAAGACCTGAAACGCGGACTGTACAACAAAGAAGCAAGTCTCTTTTTTTTCGTGCTTCTTTCTCCCTTTCTGAGACGCGCGCGCAATAGGTCTTTGTGGGGCTGGAGGAACTGACGCTGTGCGAGGTGTGCACCCTCACCATGTGGTGCCCGTACACGTACGTTTTCTTCCCTATATGCGCGCCATCTCGGGTCTGACTATATGCGCCTAGTCTACCCCAATGCGGGCACTCTTTCTGCGAAAAATGCCTCGTCGATTGGTTCAGCACGACACAGGCACAACACATGACCGCGAATCCCAACCTGGACGATAACCGCGTTGCCTTGGCAGGACAGCTCCACGCGTTCGTGCAAATGGTCCCCAATTTTCACGCATACGGCCCGCACGGCCCCCAGCACCTTCGCGCGCTCCTCACGGAGCTGCGACGTCATCGACCCGAATACATCTGTCCGTCGTGCCGAAAAGAAGTCCTCAATAAACCTGTAGAAAACTTTCGATTGAAAGACATCATCGACCAACTCGCCCCGTTGATGGAAGAGACCAGCGCGCACAAGGACTCGACGTCGCGATCGCGCGCGTCTGGCACCGGCCCCTTTGATCACTTCTTCGCGGCGCCTATCGTTGCTAGATAGACTTGTACCTGGACATGCTACAAAGCATTCGACCCTCGACGTACCAACTTTCACCTTGCATATACAGTGGATAAACACCATAGGACCACTTTGTCTGTACTTTATCATTTGAACGTCTGCACTACTATTCATTCACTATCCTTGCTTTCCATTGACGGTCGAGTGCGACAGGGGCCTCCAAGTCAACTCTAGTAGGTGATTTCTGGGTGCATGCGACTCTGTCTTGACACTACTGATGGGGCTTCAAGATGTTGTGTTCAACCTTGCAGTCATTTGCATGCGCTGGTGTGTTGCGTCGATCTCTCACTGTTTTGGTATTCGTTCCGAGTCGTTGCTAAGAATAAACGTCGCACGGTACATATCGGATCGACGACGGTTCTGGTACTGACTGATTATTCCAAGCCCCTGGTCAAGATCCCCAAGTAGTCGGCTCCTTCGTTTACGGCCGTCAGATAGTTGGACCCGTTCGCCAATATCACATTCGAGTACGAATGTGATGGTCTCCGTCATGAAATGACCAGTATCCTGACATTGGCAAGGGGTAGACCATGCCAACGCCAAGGCCACACTCTACATTGTTTAGAGATAGGCCAGGTGGGTTTGCAAGTTCTCCCAGACCGTATCGTGCAGAGGCTTACCCACGGCACGGTCATCCAGGCAGGCTCATTTTGCATCTCGGCTGGTTTGAGCGCATAGAGGAATGTCAGGAGATGTCTGATACGAATGCGGTAGGGTAAGTGGGATACTCGCAGCGGGGAGCGCTGAACGCTGGCAAGATGAAAACATGGCTAAATCATTCAAAGCGAGTTTCTGTATCATCCTTGCCCGGATGTTGATATTCGGAGTCAGATCAACGCCTACTACATACCTTCATCAACAGTAGTGTCGTCGTGTGGTCGACCGGCATCATTAGGTATCGTGCTGATAGTCTCATTCCAGAAGTACAAATAATAAACGTCAAGACAAACGTGCTTTCGCTCTAGGCATCACGGCCCCCGATGATCATGCATTGCAACCTCACATCCCATACCTCACATTCTATGTACCGGTTTTGGAACAGACTATGCCAAAAGTAAGTTTGGTCATCAACTGAACCTAGAAACTTGCCTATATGCGCCTTGTTCCATCTTCAGAAAAAAATTATCAAGGACTGGAGAATATCGAGCGCTGAAGAAGTGGTCTGTGTCAGTCCGATGAGCAACGTGTCTTGTGTATATGACTTACATTGTGGATCCTCTCTGGATCGAACCACT
>JBBPTB010000969.1:0-12157 GCA_038093875.1 Boletus tylopilopsis
AATGCCAATGGTCGCGATCGTCGTCGTCACAACCCTTATGCACCCCGCGCATCCGATTTCTTGAACAATATCTCCAACTTTAAGATCATCGAGAGCACCCTCAGAGGTATCTTTTTTTTTTTCGTTCCTCCTTTTCCCTCTTTCCTCCGCCATGGATAAGAGACTTTCCCTCGTGTGCTAGAGGCTAAGCGTGGTAAGGAATAAGTGAGTGACAATGGCCGGTGAATAATGGAACCGAACAAAAGTCTTTTGAAAGTGCGAGAGTATCGAATCCGTCGATAAAGTGGCAGGAAAGGGATCTTTGTGTCAGCCAACGGGGAGTCGTAGACGAGAGAGGGACTATAAGAGAGACGGAGAATGAAAGACGTATACGGAGATCAACTCTGCGGAGAAATGGGCAAACCAAACGAGGGTCGGCAGTTAGTGACATGCTCGTACCAATCAGAACCGATCTCCAGATCTGAGCCAGAACTGAGATAATTCGGGTTTTGGGGGTGAGAAGAATAGAGGTACGTACTACGAGTGGCATGATTCTGGATCTTCCAGTGCTGTCGCCCTGTCGGGTCATAAGCGGGGCGGTGACGTTGCCTGGCTCGTTATCCGGCAAGTTCCACTTGCAGGACCCTCTAAGAATTCAGGTTGGTTTGGGCGTGCATGAGGAATACCCCCACGGAGAAAAGTGAGGTACGAATTCATAACAGTCCACATGACGGACGCGTTGTCTCTTGTCGATTAGTCCTTCCTGAAAGGTTCATTCACGCTTGTCGTCCAAGGGATTGAATCGCGCCTGCTTGCTCGCAGTGCAATCGGATACCTGTCCAAGTGCACAGAGTAAACGCAGCGGTAATTGAAACTGGGAAGTTGCATCAGCTAGGACGGGCGACTGAGAGATAGAAATGAATCAACACAGCATGTTCTATCCGTGAGCAATCAGGTATACAGCATAGCGAGGTGCATAATGCATATAGTTTGTATATGCGTTAAAAAACAAAAACAAAACCTCTCTAAGCCTAACCATTCGGTCCGAGGCTCGATTCTAGGCAGAGTCGGGTAGCTGCAGTCTCTGTCGACATATACGTGCAACCAAGTCGCCATCCAGGGGGATACTGTTCCCCTGGAACCCCTCTGGATGGTTGATCGGCGGTACTTCCGGGTGCGTAAACATTCTATGTAGGTTCGAAAGGAACGCGTCAACAAGTAGCCAAGGCAACCAAAAGATGTCATGATACGTACCTGTCGCCCCACATACCATAATGCTCCATCCCGAGCGCTCGCGCCGTGTACTCATAGTCCCGGGTAAACCCTTCTGGATAAAAGAATTCTATCACCGTCGTTCGTGGAGTAGGCTTCATCCACACTAGCGCAGTCAGCCCGTTGCCGTGCACGCCCATCATGATCTAACATGCCATCAGACAGATCCTGAACTATCAAGATGGGGGATACGCTACCGTCGTCCGTGCTGCTAATCGGAATTGTTCCGCATGTGTCAGCTTGTCCATGCTCACGACGTTGACTTCGACTCCGTGGTCATCACGCAGCTTGTACAGCGCCTTGACCAGCCTCTCGTGGTCCTCCTTGATCAACATACGCCGGCCCCATTCTTGACGCGAAACGTATGTGATGACCGGTCTCGATTTCTCGTCTACATCCTCATCCAACTTACTAAACTTCACCACGGCAGCCCGGACGACGCTCCACCAGTGTTGACCGCCAGGCAACCCAAACGTCGCGGACGCATATCGACGTGTGCCTTGGAATACTTCACCCCTCATCGCGGCCGAGCGATCGGAGAAGATCACGCGGTCAAGGAGGAAGGGCCGACCCATCTCCGCGCGGTCCTGCCAATCATCTGAGTATTCCGTGGTGATAGAGGGGAAAACGCTGCGGAAAATCCACTGGTTCATGGACGCGTAATCCCGCCAATGATTAGCGTCTAAGCAGGCGAACCAAGCGCGACGTGGGGCCGGAAGCGAGGATGTGCCATTGGGAGAGATGGATAAATCCATTGAAGAGTAGGTTCGCCAGAACCCGAAAAACAGCTCGGCAGCCCAATGGTAGTAGTGCTTGATGCTGAAAAGAAGAGGGCGGTCATTGAGCGACGTCTTGTGCGTATGTGGATGGCCACTCACTATTGAGGTGGGTCATGAATAATCCACTGTGTCGTGTCAGATGTGATGTATGTATGATTCATAAACGACGCACAGTAGCCCCATCCATGAGTACTGCACTCGTTCCCAACAGTTCTTGGGCCTCTTCGGGGGTGACGATGCGAAGCTCGCGGTCAGTGGGTAGGCGAGCAATCACCTTATCATTTCCGGGGGCGATTTTGACGCCGGTCGAGATGAGGAGGGTGCGATCTGGAATGGACTTTGGCTGGTCGGAGACAACAAAGACAGTGCCGTTGAGCAAAAATAGGTTGTCAAAAATTGTCCATCCTTGAATGCAAAGGTCGGCGCGGAATTCGACTGGGGAACAGGCCACGCACCAGGAACATGAGACACGACGGTCGTGCGTGGCATTGACTTGAGGTCCCACGTTATACTTGTGCGCCAATGTTCTGATTCGCCAGTGGACTGGACTGGCCCAGTCTGCGAAACAGACCCCGGAGTAGAACCGAGTTGCTGGACAACTTTATCCACGACAAGGCGTGAAACGGGCGAATCCTGAACATCAAAGCCCTCTCTGAAAAGCGCCAAGAGAGCGATGAGAACAAGAGCAAGGAGAAAGCATTCGCGTTTCGTTGGCGTGAAGGCTGTCGTCCTGACCATCGAGCATGAAAATATAAGGGAGAGACGGTTTTCGCAACGCTCCAAAGCCGCATACAGCCGCGGCCGCTCCGCAAGGGGCTAAGTATGTAATGAATCTCGAAGGGGGGTTGACGACTTGATATATCGATATGAGCGACCCTGACTTCGCCCTCGTATCACGTACTGATGGAACTGGGACAGCCCCAACAGACCGCAATGTGAGTTGGACTGGCAGTGAGCTCTGCAATACCATCCATCACCTTGGCAACGTTCATACATCATATCACCCACTCTATAGACGCCTTTCATGCTTGGCATCTCTTATCTGTTACAGTATGAATGGGTCCCAGCGACAAGATGAAGACGCACGTCAAGGACCAACTTTGATGGTGGTGGAACAAAAAGCTTGATATGTTGTATGTATTAGAATACCCATAAATTGAGATACTAGGGGCAGCGAAGACTTGAGCGCGCCGACTCAGTCACTCTTGATGACCTAGATGACCGATTACGTAACTCGCCTTGCTTCGCCATCACGTGGGCTCATAAAGGTCTACCCATAGGCGAGTCCCCCGAAGGCACCGCCGAACAACGAAATGTACAGCCTCGCGACACAATCCATCAGAGCAGTCTCTGTAACGTAACGTTGCACCTAAGCGGTAAAATTGGATATAAGTATCCTGGACTGTTCATTTTTGTCTGACTGACGGCGGCTACGACGTGCCCCTGGTCAATTCATTAGTGTCGTGGTCGTCAGATCTTAAACTCGAAGCGGCGAACACGGTACAGAAATACGCCTCCTACCCTGTATTATATCTCCGGTGGAACAAGCGTTTTCCAGAGTCGACGCTCTACCCAGCAACTTGCTCGCGCTCTGCCAAGATTTCGGTGACAAGATTCAAGACGCTGAATCCAGCACGGATTTCCAAGTGATCTGGGACGCGTATCAACAGGTATTTACGCGCCTGAGTTTGTTGAAACGACTCATCCATCGTACGTATCACCCACCTGACAAGAAATGGTCCGATATTGTCGAGGAAGCTTATGAGACGACTGCATGGCTAGACGCAGTTAGTGAAGGCAAGTAGACCTTGCAGACGTGATAATCTATTGGTTGATCTCTGCGGTCAGTGTTGGGTGGAATGGCACCAGAACACAATGCAAGTTTGGCGACCGGCGAAGAATCAATCCAGAATGTCCAGAGATTAGTTGGCAAGTATCGCCAGTTGCGAGCGAACCACTAGCGAGATGGTATAACAGCCTTTCCTCCGGTGCCTACTCACTCTTGACGACCAGCAAAATGCATGTGTACCATTAAAGTTTGTAGCCAGCCACCTCAGGCTGGTGTCTTTTCTCTGTTCGGTTGTGCCCGGTCGTCTCTCCTGCTCCTGTATGACACTGCGTCAATGTGATTCACGTGGATTGGAAGGTACTTCGTTCAGGATTTGACGCCAGGTTTGTTCGTCTCTTCTAGCTTGTACTCCTCAACGCCTCATTCTTTTGGGTTTTGCACGATATCCGTAGATGATCGCCCGCTATATGCTGTCTTGGATGGCGGCATGCACACGTGCACACCGCTACCCCAGCAGAATGCTTATTACCAAGCATCCTTTCGACATTAGGATCCGATACATCTCGGTCATGCAGAACATTTGTCAGCGCGAGGCTCACTCACCATGTTTCCAAGAGTTTGTATCATTGAACCGCTGCTCGGTACATACGATACCGTGAGTACATAGTCACTGATTTCCGCATCTCTAAACGTGCATGATACCGCATCAGCCTCGAATCTAGGGAAATGTAGAAGAGATCAAAGACTTTGGCTCTTATACTTGTCCATGTCGCCGGACCGTGCGATGGCAGATCAAAGTCATTTCAGTTCTTTAAGGTGACATTACGCTCGAGGAATCGATGATGACTTTTTTGTGGAGGACACTGGCTCGGTGACCATGAAAATGGGGACGGTGAGTGCAGTGGTGTGTGGCTCTGCACGGGTTCGATCAGAGGGGTAGCTGAGGTGAAAAGTCGACAGTCTGAAACAACAGGTTTCCTCAAGCTCAGTTGACCTTCCACGACATCTGACGCCTGTCTGCCCCTGGGAGTTGTCATATGTAATTGTACAAACATTCTGACAAGCGGATGTGACTTGACCACCGCAGCAGTCGGGTCGTTCTGAAACAACGTCCCACGTCAAAGCAGTGCATACGCGTCGTAGTGCGACTGGCAGCGCACACAGCCTTTCCTGAGGCTCAACCTCTTCGCGGTCTCTGACTCCCAAGAGAGGGGAGACCCGACTTATTTATGGAGCGCGTTCGACACGCTCTATCCTCATGAAGCTCTCCTCATTACTTCCTGTGTCCCTCCTCGCATTGGTCACTCGTGGCAATGCCAGCCATCTTCGCCTCTCAGGTCAATACACGGCCTCGCCTATGCCGGGAGCCCTTTTGAATGACAGTCAGGATATCACCTATACGACCTCCCTCGCGTTAAACGGGCAGCTTTTTTCCGTCGTGGTTGACACTGGGAGGTACGCCTCACTCACAAATCATTGCAACCACTAGTCTGTTCGTGGCTTACAAATGATTAGTTCCGATCTCTGGGTAAAGTCTGATGTGCCCGGTGCTGTCTCGCAAAATTACACAGTAACCGCACAATATGGGAAAGGTTCGGCTCTAGGTAATCGCAGCACTTGAGGTATCGCCCAAGGCATGATAATGAGCTCTTATTATACCAGGGCGCGTCAAGTCTGCCACTCTTGATTTTGCTGGGTACTCTATCGAGAACCAGTATTATAGTAAGCCTCCCTATTCATTTTGATCGATGCATCTCATCTCTTGTCTCCTTGCAGTGTATGCGCCAAATGGAACTTCAGCAGGCTCTGCAAGTGGTCTCCTCGGGGCGGGTCCTGGTCCCGGGTCGGTAATCCGATGGGTTGGAAATACATCTGCGGCCAACCAACCTTTCGACAACATATTCACATCCAACCCTTCGATCTCGCCAATGATTGGCATTCTTCTGCAGCGTTCGAATGATCCAGAGGAGCCCTTCCCTGGATATTTTTCTGTCGGGGAGGCTTTGCCGCAGTACCAGAGCGTTCTCAATCAACCACAGCTTCCTGTCACTTTTGTTACTGGCGGTTTCCAGCACTGGCAAGCCCTACTCGACGTTAACGGCATCACCAATTGGCAGGGCAAGCCGATTGAGTTCCAGACCAACGTTACCGGTGCAAAAACCAGGAACGCAACAGTGGTTTTCGACTCGGGAATGTCGATATCCCAGGTTCCTGCGTGCGTACTTATGGCAATATGTTTGTACCATCTCTAATTGTCACACGCAGTGATGTTGCCAAAGCTTTGTACGGAGATATTCCGGGTGCCGCCCTTACAAACATTTCGGGCGGACAGGTATACACCCTTCCTTGCGATCAAGAGGTTAATGCCACCTTCTATTTTGGCGGAGTGCCCATTCCTATCCATCCACTCGACATGAACATGCGAGTCAAGAACAACCAAGGAGATTACGTTTGTCTTGGCGGAGTAAGTATCACCCTCCAACGCCAACACGACTTTGCTAATTCCTCGGCAGTTCCAGCTCATAAAAGACCAGCCCGACGGTCAGTTTGATATAGGCCTCGGAATGTCATTTAGCAAGCTATCCTTCTTTCTCTCCGTAATCGTGTATCTCATTGGTCATTGCCAGTGCGCAATGTCTATTTTGTGGTCAACTGGGGTGATCTGGTGAACGCTACCGCTCCCAACACGACCACAGCTTACATCCAGCTCCTTTCAACCACCAATGCGACCAAAGCCTCGCTTGATTTTGCACAGGTCCGCGCGAGCAACGGCACTTCCTCAGGAAACACCACCACCAGCAAGGGCAACAACGCATCTACGGGAAATTCGGTTGACTATCATGTTACACTATTGTTCCTTCTTTCTACGTTGCTGTTTATTGTTTGATGCGTAACCGTGTAAACGCTCGCGAGTCGCAAAATCTGGCCGAGCGTTTCTTTTTGGTTATATTGTTTACTTCCGAAACTACTCCATCGATAGTTATTACGAAGCCCTAGTCAGGTCCCCCATGATGGTGCTTCTTGTGCAAGGCAAGCCCGTCACCGCATGAGCGATCGACAAGATAGCACCCTTTCCTGTTGAGTCCAGACCCACAGATCTAGATATGCCCCGGCTTAGCACTACTACAGCGACGCGTGAGCATACGACCTCAAAAGGGTCCAGTCCGGTACTTGGCTTGCGCCGCGTCCATCTAGCGGAGACCCGAGGTTACGACAACCGAAGTCGATACCAGCATCAGGCTAAGCAAACTATCCTCGTCATACAGGGTCCGAAGCATCCTCGATACCCACTAAGATGCAGATGCCCCTTCTCCTTGCCTCTCGCTGTCCTCTCCTTCCAGCGCATCGCCATCTTCCTCCTGCAAATCTTCCTCGTCATTATCTTGCCTTGTCCACTTCATCGTCGTCCTCCAGTTCATACACCGACTGGCTGACCAAGCGACAATCCCCGTCGTCCCATTCCATAACCAGGTCAACCATACAATTATCCATCTCACATCCAGTCATGGTGAGACGACCGCGTGAACCCTGCCGCTCAGCCAGTTCGTTAAACAGCTGGTCGCGCGTCGTCGGAAACGGCATTGGATAAAAACCTTCTTCCAGCTGGAAGATAGTCCCCTCGAGCTCGAGCTCCTCTAGAAGGGGTGCTATGACGTGACATGGACGTCTAGCATCGACTGCGAGTTCATCTCGGTTCTGCGCCTCTAGGGGTTGAGGAACAAGCATGAAAAAATCCAACATCGTGCCCCTGTGTACGTTGATGTACCGTACATCGGGAAGACAGGGCAACATGCTTGTCAAAAAAGAGTCGAATTCGGGTTCGAAGACATAAAGACTTTGAACATCCGAAAGCGGCAAGGAGCGACAAACATTGAGGAGGGCCCCCTCGATGTCGTGCATGGTTCTATCCAATGAGATCTGAAAAGGACAATCGGATTCCCACACTTCGTCCAGAAAAAAGAAGGTCGAAGTACGTTTATTCGGACTGCAGGTGAGTTTGAATGGGAGGTCAAGATATTTAAGGGTAATTGAATGAATCGTTGGGCTAGAGAAGTTTGGATCCCCAACCACGCTATATCTTTCTGCCAGGAATGAGTAGAGCAGCTCGTAAGGATTCCAGTCTTCCGATGTGTGATCATAAAGTGATAGCCAGACATTTGTTTTCAATGGAATGTTTACGCAGGAAAGAAATGCGACGACCGTTGAGCATGGTGCATCGAAAAATAGACGAGAAAGATGGTGGAGATCAATTTTTTCAAAGGCTGTGAGCATTGCACTAGAGGGGAAACCAGTTTTGTCGAGAAGAGAAGAAAGGTGTAGATCCTCGAGGTTTGGCATGCACTTCAGTGTAACCAGGAAGTCCTTCACGTTTTGCCGAAATTCATAAGGAACACAATCGTCTAGACGGAGACTCGTGAGAGCATTCAGGGTGAATGATTGCAAGAACACTGGAAACCATGAGAGCTGGAGTGTACAGAGGGCAGGTGTATGCCCTGGGTGCAATGGTTGTGAGGGCCCCAGGGGATTGGTGTGTATTACCGTAAGGGATCGCAAACGAGGAGCGGGAGAGGAAAGTTTGGAGAGAACCTGATCAACGTCTGAGGTTGGCATCTGGGTCAGATGTAGCTCTTCAATACGTTCCACGTGGTCCATTACTTTCTCCAAATTCCCCAACAAGCGGGAAGGGGATGGCAGCGATTCAAAGTCTATGGATATCTTCAGTGAAGCTTGTTTCGACCTGTGCAATAGCTCTTCTGTCCAGCGCTGCGATGCGAGAAAGATGTATGCCCAAAACGTTGGGCACTTTAGAGCGACATTGCGCCAATAACGGCAAACATACGAAATGTTGACTCGGCATGGCACGTACGGAACGACACAATGCAGGTGCTCGTAATAACAATGATCGACGCAGTGGATAAATATGTTTTGCAAGATCTCGACTGGAAGCGATTGCGTGAGAGGAAGGGCATTTGTGGACTCTTCGACACAAGCTAGGGTCGACATGAATGAGTGGTTCAGGTAAGATACACCTTTGTGTTACAACATTAGCGCCTGCATCAAAATGACACTTGGCTGCATACGGGGTTCAGATATCTTCGAGATTGGTTCAGGTCTAAGATCTAAGTTGTGGCCTAAGACACCATCTTTTTCTCACACTCACCATTCAGCAAGGACAACCTCAAGTTCCAACGACTAGTCCATACCTCTCTCTGTAGGTTAGCTGCGTCAACAAATTGGGTGCTCTCATCGAATGAGATTGTTTACGTCCTGGCAGGGTTCGTCGTGATGACTATCACCAAACATTTCGTTTGAATGCTGCCACCATGTTACGCCATGAAATGAGACCACGTTCAGCTGGATCCAACGAAGGAGGTTCCATCGTTGTCCGAATGGTCAAGGTCATACTCAACGTCCGTCAAGTCCTTCCCTCCGTATTGTCTTCTTCTGCCCGTCGGCATCTCTCCCCTGATCGACTTGCCTCGCAACTCTCTGCTTCTTCTTCAACTTCATTGTCCCACTCATCAGTGCGATCTACATGGTCCGAATGGTCCGATTCATCCTCGATATCCAACAAGTTACTCGAATTTACTCCTTCTCCCCCTTCCCCCTCGTTGTCTTCCCATCCTCACTGCGTCTCGTCTGACCATCTTCCTTGTCACTATCCCCCTAGTCTTTTTCATCGTCTCCCTCCGACTCGTTGCACGCACGCACTGACTGCCTGACCAAGCGGACAGCGCCATCGTCCCATTCCATAACCAGGTCGACCTCCATTTCACATTCAGTCATGGCGAGATGACCTCGTGAGCCCTGCCGCTTAGACAGTGCATCAAACAGAGCATTGCGCGTCGTCGGGACTCGGGTAGATCGTCATCATCTTCCGGCACGAAGCTAGTCCTCTTGAGCTCCAGCTCCCCCAGAAGGGGCCCGGGTACCATCGCGCGACATGGGACATGTCCATCTCGAGCCCGGCCCTCTGCGCCAAGGAGGGCATCCACAACAAACATGGAGAGATTTGTCATCTAGCCCATGCTCACTTTGATGTGCCGTATGACCGGCAAGCAGCCCGGCACCCTTGTCCAAACATTCGACTCGAATTCGGGGCCGGAGACGCAGAGCGGCAAGGAACGACAAAGATTGATGACGATCTCTTCGTCCGAGTCAAGCATGCTTAGAGGCGATGCAATCTGAAGGGGAAAATCAGTGTCCCATATATCAGCCGGTAGGGCGCGTCCATTTGGACTGAGTATGTATTGGGAGGGGGCAGGGCAATTGAACGGATCGTTGGGCTAAACTGTTTTTGGATCTCTAACCATGCATGCTGCTCTAGGCAACCGGGAATGTGATGGGAATGGTGAGCCCTCGAGAACGACACAGGCGTGTGGACGTGACCGTTCTTGTTAATGACGGGAGGACACCCGTCGTGTCCTGGGGTCATGATATGCGCTGAACATGACTCGGGTTTCTCAATGGAGAGTCGTGTTCGTCAACCGAATCACTCGGCCAAGCCTCGAACGAGGATGTGTGATATAGTGCAGGCGACACTGAGAACTGACAGGGGGTGAAGTACTCACTTGGTCTACGGGTGTCCGGTTGACTGTTGGCAAGGGTGACGGAGGCGAGACATTGACATTGCTTAGATTCGTTCACACAACCAATTACTACTCGCCGCTCGAATTCGAATTGAGCTGGCCGTTCATTCAACCAGCAAATAGCTTGACGGTAAATGCACTGCGGGATGGATCGCAGTGGGATGTCTCGATATGCCAGGCGCACAGGCACTCTCGCTACTCCCACTTGGTGCCGTCGATTTGCTACCTGCACCGTACCAGATACCCAAGCCGAATCGCCGCGTACCACATTGGGCTGGCCATACTCAATGAAAGGAAGTAGACTCAACGTGTAGGCTAGACGACTGTCCGTGAGTGACATCATAACAGCGCGAGGAAAATGGTTGAGAGAATGGAAGGGGATGAATGAGGGAATAGGTCTGTGGTGTCAATAAAGCCCAACCATGTAACGTCTTGTGCTGCGGATAGGCATCAGGGCTTTCAAAAGATTGGAGGCGAGAACCTTGGGTGGATTGGGTTTTTATATGTACATTGTGACGCGATGCCCATCACCGCCCGATGTCACAGAATCTTCCGAGTATGGTCATGCGGGAAACATCGAGGGGGTGTGCAAGTGTACAGGACTCTCCTCGGTGGGTGTTGGTTGTCGGGCCAGGAAGGGAAGTGCGGACTCGCGCGGTACTGGTCCACATGATGTCAAACTTTTCGTCGATGACATGATTCATGCACGCTGATGGATGTGAATGAGGCAACGAGATCGATGGCATAGACACGTTGACCAGTTTGGTCCCAAGGGGACGAGTTTCGTCCTCGACAATAACCTAGGCGGTTTGCCCTTTCAGATAGGCTGAACTTGATCCAGACATCATCCTTGTCAACTAGCAGGCTCAGAAAGAGGAAGAAACAAAGCAGACGAAATGGAAGAAGGATGGGAACATGGGACCCCGTGACGGGCTGAAGACGTGAGGAAAGCGTGGCCGTTTCCTGACGGACCAAGGGAATATAGTCAAGGATCCAACGAACGTACTAGTGCAGTGAAAGAAGGCCTTGGACCGTCTTTGCCTTCAAAGACCTCCTGACGTGTGACGACATTGTAAGCACGATCAAAGGCAAAAGGTTACTGATAGGTGAGCGCTCATTCCCTTTCAAAAAAAGAAGCAACGGAAAAAAAAAAAAAGAGGACGCGCGGTTCGTTGGGTATTCTGTAAATGTCGAGCGACAATTTCAATGGCAAGCGTGACAAGTCAGTCAACCTCGAGGAGGACTAGACGCGAGCAAAGCCCGGAAAGAGCCTCAGTGAAGACGGTCAAGCGGGTTTCGATGCACACGGAAGTTGCCGAGCGAGTGACAATGACCGCAAGTACAAGTGGACCTCGATCTTGTCGAGTCAACCTTTCACTGAAGAGAAAAACCACGACGACTTTCCAGCTCGACATGCCCCCCATGGTTTTCCAAACAGTTCAAGTGCACCGTCTCTTAGTAGTAAGTAAGTGAAAGAGGCCCCCCCTGGCTGTATCTCTGGGTGGTAAGTTTACACAGCTTGTCGGGCGGTACACCGAGCGTCAGATAAGCTAGACGAAGATACAGACCGAACGACGTCGTGTCACGAACCGAACAGAAGCAACTCGAAAAAAGAGGGGATTGCGATATGTAACACACGATGGGACGGCGACGGCAAACACCACGCAACAAGCCACAGACTACTTACAAAATGACTGATAAGTGAGATCCTAAATCGTCCTTTCCCCTGTGCCTCCTCCTGCACCGCA
>JBBPTB010000970.1:0-12154 GCA_038093875.1 Boletus tylopilopsis
GTGTCTGGCACGGATTCTTCAATGACGATCTGGCACCGGTACCCTTTGTCAACTCCAAGGTGCTCACCAAGTACGTCATCGAGGTATGAATCACCTTCGACCACTTTCATGGCTCGTTATTGAACCACTACCCCTCCCGTAGGCGTTTTTACGCTGTCCGGGGAGGACGTCGCCGCCCATATCTTTTTCAGACGATCTCTTCATCTACCATTCCGACATTCGCAAGGACAACTTCCTCTACAACGCCGAGACTGGCGATATCTGGATCATTGACTTCCAGCACATCGGTGCACTCCCGCAGCCCTTCCAGACCTTTGCCTTCTTCAACGTTGACAGTTCCTTTGCCGCTGCGGTCGGCAGACGCCTTGGCCACAAGCCAACCGATATCGCCAACGAATTAACCAAAGCTGCATGCGTGCTTCAGCAGATTGGTGGGAGAGCCAGCCTGAGTGAGTATTCGTCCAGTTTTATTGGTATCTAAAGCGGAGACAAACGTCCCTCTACAGGGCTAGATAAGTTTGGCGAGCGAGTTTATGTGAAGCGAAATACCAAACAGACTCTGAAAACTGCCATGTATGTAGATATCGAGGATGTGCCCCAGATGTCGTCGTGACAGGCACCCCTCACTCCCCCGTCGTCTCTTGTAGACGACTGACTATCTCGATTAAAGCTATTTTGTTTGTATCTGCAGTGTTCAGATTTTTCCAGAGCTTGTTCTTGGTGAGATATCTCATTGTGTTTCGACATCATTGTACACTTTGCTGGCAGCGGTCGCACTCGCGCTGTACGCTTACAGCCGCAACTCACGCTGCTGAGGTCAAGTCTTGCGCTAGAGGCGGTAGGCAGTCCATTAGAATGACGCGGCCCCATTGCAGACCCCAAACCCATTCCCCGTTTCAGTTGTCCGTTGACGTACGACATAGCGTGCATGCTGTAGTCGGGTTCAAGGTAACGGGCCAAGGATAGGATAGTTTGATCACTTGGAAAAAAAAACAGTTGAGCATCTGTTAAACCACGGAGCTGAATCGTTAATCTCGATTTCGACGTGTACTCCTTGACACCTCTTGCCCCAGTCGACGAACAAGTATACTTGAACCTTCCCGAACCTTGCGCTTACACCGACCATTGTCGATTAACATAGGTAGTAGCATCATATTACATAAGTTATCACCTCTCCGACCGACCATGTCACTCAGGCTCAGGCCCGGGCCCGTCTGTAGTAACTCTGAAGAAGTCAGAATGAGAATCCGTACGCTTACGAGTCTTCTCCATCGATTCAACGCGCAGAAATCACCATCCAAACATTCCAGAGATATTCCTCCTCTCCTACGTCACTTTACCACCCTGCTAACTCGGACATGTAGTGAGACCATTGCTACCACCTGTGCCATTGACACCTCTGGCCACGTCCGTATCTTGGTTGTCGCTCAAAATAGATCGCAAGCACCACCCATCTCCGTGAACGTCATCGAGAAAGACGAACGCACGCTCAACGAGACAGTCGTCCACGAGTAGGGATCAGCTTGCAGGGCTTCCAAGATTCTTTGCCAAGTGACTCCTTTTTTTTTTTGGCAGCGCGCCAAGCGTGGCGCTCGCCCCTCACATCGCAGACGTGTGGACAGCGCTGTCCGCGTTCAATCCCAGTGCGTCTGGACCCGACCGCGATCGTCAAACGGAATCGCTCGAGCGTTTCCTTCTCTCCAAGAGCTACCACAAGTTCCACGCACGATTCAAGGCGGGGAAAAAGTTGTGCGGCGACCGATGGCTGCACGAGGTGATCCACGACTGGTCGCCGAATCGTCCAGAGATCGTCCAGAGATGGGTCGTTGTGCCTGCTTGGCTGCTCGCTTTCGAGGGCCTGCCGCACATCAAGTCTAGAAAGGTTGGGGAAGTCGTCCAGTGGGAGTTTTCGGACGACTCGAAGCTCGCCTGGGCCAAGGTGCTTGGAATCCTCTTGGAAGACATGCACGATCAGATCGACCGAGTCGGGCTCGCCAATGGGGAGGGTGAGCGGGAGGAGAAAGCAGAGGCGATGCGACGTCTCAACGTCGTATGTCTCTCGCTCTATTATTTCGTCAGCTGGGATGCGCGAATCGTGAAAAGTCTTTTGACCGAGACGAACATCATGGACGGGATAACGACCAATAACTGTATGTGTTTCATACGCGCGTGCTTCGGATACAACTGATGATGATACGTTATCAGCCACGGACAAGACTGGTGAGTTTGCCATATGTCCGTCCGACGATTTAGATCCATGAAACCGATACAGACAACAAAAATGATGGGCGTCTGCAAGAAGAGGACGAAACTGGTAAGCTATGTTTAACTGTCAATTCGGTCTCCAAACTTCATAATACAGACGATGAAATCGGTGAGCTTCTGCAGGAACCCGACGAAACCAAGGGTCAACAAGTCTACCGCTACCTTAAGACGCTTGTTGGATGGCACGCCGCAGTACACCATCTCTCCAGAGACGCCGCCGTCCCAGAAATCTTGAGGAATCTACGAATTGGCTTTGTAGAAGTTCCTTTCTTTCCGTTCACTGTCTTGCCTTGTTGTCGAGTCTCTGACATGCTTATTACCCGGTTCCCAGGAATGAAGATGTCTCGCAAGGATGTGGTGAGCGTGCTGGAAATGCGATATACAGATACTTTTGTTGGATGTGTCCACGCAGAGGCTATGCTCATGGGCCTCGTGAATTCTTATCGCCAAAACGCGGAAATGGAGTATGTACAAGAGATACAGGACATTATCCGACCCGTACGTTTCATTCCAACACTTGCTACCAGAATATGCTGAACGTCATTGCATGCATTCAAGGTGGCGGATGCGGGGAACGCAGTCATTGCTGCCAGCAACAAATGCTGTTGGTGTTGCGACTGGCTCGGCCAGCATCTAGACATGCCATTCCAACTTCCGGGCACACACGGACTCGTGTTTCCATGGGATCCCCCCCCCAGCAGTAGGTGTCGACGTGTCCGTTTTGGAGAGACTGGAGAGAGTGTTATGGGAAGAGATGCATCGCGTTGTTTCGAGCGAGATTCAGGTGTTGCTCTATTCGCGACGTAGTTCTGCAGAAGGCTCCGACTTGGAGGAAACGGCGACGACAACGATGCGTTTCGTACGAGTGAACAAGGTAAAGAAGCGGGATAGATGATTGTCAAAGGAGTAGACTCTACTATGAGTGTTACATCGACATCCGACACGTTCCGAGCCGAGGTGAACCTCTGGGAGCCAACTTTTCACTGTCATTCTTCCCCCCCCCCTAGGCTTCGCCATCTTGACCGACGTCATCACTTGTACTTGCCCAAATGTATTGCTATCCCTGTTCTCCCAGTCCCAATATTTACCATGAACAAACAGCACTGACGATCTGTATGCCCCAGACGCTGCATTCTCAGTGGATAGTAAGCCCGCCCCGCCCGATGATGTCGAAAAAGAAGTGGACGAATCCACAATGATCCAACAAGGATGGCAAAAGGGCTTTTCCAAAGACCAGTTTCACCCGTGCAGTGTGGCCATTACTGTGTTTCTCTATGCCTTATTTTTCCGTGCAACTGACAGACGCCACCGTCCACCCAGCTTGGTGCATCGTTTCTCGTACCTCGCGCTGGGCACGGCCGCCATGTCCAAGCGCTTCCAACTCGTGCGGCATGACTCACGTCAAACAGTGTCGTATGAAGCGAATAGAGGAGGTTCAAGACTTTCGACTCTCCGGTTTTTCTCAACAACTACGACGACAATGTCTCACAGTTGCGTGACCTCAGCCGGGAGCCAGGATGCATCTGCTCGATCATACAAGCACATTCGACTCTCAAAACGGAAATGATGACAAGACAAATACGATCATTTGTGCGCGCAAGGAATGCTTCTCGAGCGACGTCTTACTCGGATTCAGAATCCTCCGAGGCTTGGTCGCTGAGTATCTCAGCGGCACTGAGGCGCCACATTACTTGCCAGGGCGCCTACAATGACATGTCAAAGGAATCATGGGATCGATGATAACAAAGGCATACATTGGCACTCTTGGTGTGTTCCTCGAGAATCTCAGCGGCAGGGATGCGCCACATTACTTCCCAGGTCTTCTGCAATGACCGTCATCAAAGGAATAGTGGTTCAAAGGCGGCAGACACATACGTTGGCGATGGTCTGCATGGTATATGGATGTAGCGAAGGGCCGATGTCAGGTTAGAGGTGGTGAAGGTGTTCAAATGGTTGTTGGGTCCATACAGGCTTGCAGTCTTGTATTTATACTGTCCTGTGGGGCAAATAGGACACCACACATGACGGACACGGCACGAATATTCTTCGGCTCCTTGCCCCCTAAAGCACCACCATGGCATTTTCGCGTAGCGCAGAGCCCAGACCATTCGGGAGACGAAATGTTCTACATTCGGTCTAATGCTCTCGCACGCGCCTACAATCGAAGTGCCTCAAACAATTCAGTTGTATACCAAGGAAACTCTGGATCATGAAAGTGACCCTAGCAATATGTAAAAGGTGGTGGCACGAAAAACGAAGCAAAGAACCAGCCTTGTCTGTGTGTCATCCTCATTGGATTGCCGAATGGTGATATGATAGCCTCGGTCGGATCAGCTACTGAGTAGCGTTTGCATTGTAAGTATCAAAGAACGAGCAAAAAAGCCTATGAAATTTCAGTTCGGTGTGAAGTCAGAGTTTTCACTGAGGCTATGCAATGCATGCGACGAGCATGAGACGAGAGCGTTTGTTCAATTCCAGGAAGAAAAATAAGGAAGCAGATATGTGAAATGGTGGAGACATGTGTACGTGTATCGAAGCGAAACAAAAAAAAATAGGGGTGCGTTGGATACGTCAAGCTGCTCACCAAGCTTCCGCTGATGCGCGGCCCAGGTGTTACGTTTCTGAAATTGATGGTTCCGACAAGTCAATGATATTCTGGTTCAAGTTCGCTACAGCATTACTCGATGGAGGTTATGACAACGTGAGTGCACTTACTGTAAGAGTCCCGACCAAAGAAGCGGATAGGTGAACAGGTCATAAAGTACGTGGTTGAGGTGAAATGAAACGCCAGGCTCTCAGATACTATGAATACGCACCCCCTCTGTTGAGTAATCAGTTGTTACATTTCCGATGACAAGTTGGTGCATGTTCACAGATCCAGCCTGAAATCACTGGTTTGCTAACTTGAAGACGCAGATTAAAAGAAAGGTACTGGACGTAATGTTACAATCGTATTTGTGTCATAGGAACAAAGGGCAATTGATTGATGGAGCAAGCAAATACGGCTGAGCGCTGAATCGCACAGGTTCGTACTGAAAGTTCGAGCATGATAGCGTTTGATGGCTGTAATGGATTAATCGCTGCTTCCGCAATCCTAGTCTATGGTTGTTCAGAGATGCGCTGTTAACAGAAGGCACATACAAGGCATATATTGAACGAGACGAGCGAGTGAGAGAGTCATGTAATTTGAAAGTGCCATCTGGAAAAGGATTCCGCTAGCTGTAATTTTGGGTGAAAAAAATCGTACAAGTCACCAACCTCCATCTGAGTGGCGCGGGGAGTGTTGCTGTCACTTCGATCATCAATGGAACATTGGACAGCTTTCCATACACGCGGGGAGCGAGAGTGAGGGTGCAGATGGGCAAGAGCGCAACGCGCTCTCCGGCCTGGAACGGAAGCCCAACTTGCCAGGTGGGCGTGGGCTGCGAGGGAGGGTGGGGAACTGGCGGCACGCGAAGTTCGCGATGCAAATGATTAGGTAATTAGTTATTGACTCGCTCCCGCTCCTGCTTGGTCGTGCACCGTGTCGCACGATCTCCGTGCCCTTTTCTCGACCCCCCCATGATTTTCTCCCATCCTCAATGCCCTCTCCCCGCTCTCCTGCTCCCCTTTATCATTGATCACTCAACCGACCTAATACATTTGCTTTTTCGCCATCCTTGCATCGCTCGTTCTCCCATCCTCCTCCGGCGATCAATCCCGCACGCTCGGATAACACCACATGACGACAATCACGCAACACTACCAACTAGGACAAGGCACGGCGGCACCTGTACACCACCTGGACGAAGATGAAGGCTGCGATCCACCGATCCGATAGCTACTATGTAGTTGATACAGGAACGTGTTATCATACGTCCATACTCAACCTCGTGCCTCCCGCCTGCTATCCCACTTTCCTTCTCAGTGGGCGTGTACACCGGACCGGCGAAGAGATGAAACAATTACGATGGTGGGTCAGGGGTAAATAGCTCGCTCAGATCCATGTGGATTTGCTAGAGTTTTCGGTCATGCCTGCCATGAAATTTTTAATGGACTATCGGCAGGCGGAGGTACATTGACTGGACTGCTCATGCCAAATGGGTTTGGCAGTTTTTCTGGCTTGCGCTCCCCGGCAGGCGAAGGTGTCTTGGTCTGACTGCCACCGCCAAAGCCAAATGGAGTTGGCAGTTTTTCTGGCTTGCGTTCCCCGGCAGGCGGTGTCTTGGTCTGACTGCCAAATGCTGATGAGGAACCAAATGTGGATGTCGGTCTCTCTGGCTTGCGTTCCCGATCCGTCGGGAAATATAATGCTTTTGCAGAGGACGACGGTGGCGGTGCCGGCGATGGCGCAAGTGCAGTCCCCGGTCGAACGTTTGGCAACTTGAAGTCTACCTGACACGATCCATCGTCCTCTTTCTCTTCGCCGCCATCCGGCTGAGACATCTTTCGCTCCGACTGAGGAGGTTTCAAGAGTGCGACCCGAGAATGGGCGGCCTTCAAAAACCGTGTATGAATCCCAACGACGATGTCGGCTCCATGTGCCAGTTCCTTGTTGGCGATGCGCCGCGCCAACGCAGGGAAACCTGCCACGACCGGAGAGGAGCCGATGTGCATATACAAGACGTCGAGCTCCATCTCGAGGAGCTGTGGATGTCTACCGTCGCACGATGAGTCCAAGATCGGGTTTATCAAGCTGAAAGACGCACGTGGAGATGAGGCTACAGGAGAGTTCTTGGAGAATGTTGCGCTCGTTCAGGTGGTTCTGGATGTAAGCGAATGCTTCGTCGCGGAGGTAATCCAAATCGACCTAGAACTACTCTGTCAGATCGCTGTTCCATTAATTCGATGGTCATGACGCCACCTTGCAAGCAAGACGATACATGGACTTGGCAGAACACCTGGGCTCATCGAGAGAGCATGTCACGGATTCCCGAGGCCCACCATGACAATGCGTCGTCGAACTCAGTGGCAAAAAGCTGAAGTTGTCCGTGTAGAGATAGTTCAAGAGAGTATACCATCTGGGTATCCAACGTCAGCCATCCAGGCGTCAACGACAAGACAAGACACCGCCAACTTACGTTTGAAACGCGGTATCCTTGACGAGGACATGACGGCTTGCCAAGGATCGCAGACGCATGGCCGTCTTGTTCTCCGAATTCTGATCGCCAGCGGTCTCGTGAACGGCCGTCTCGGTGCTTGCTGTCGACCCGGACCCATCTCTGGTCACAGGAAGCAGTTCCGCCTCCTTCGGATGCTCCGGACTCATGACGAACATGTCAGAGCGAACCGATTCAGAACCGTCGTCGGATACTCTGTATGGACAGCTCAGGTAGATCTCAAGACAGACGGTGCAAGGGACGTACTCGTTGTCGCCCTTTGACGCAGGTGGATCTTCTGGCGGATCGTTGCAATCATCGAGATCGCTGTCACTTCCGTACCCATAGTCGTCAGTCGGTGCGTGGCTTGGGGTGTCATGCTCATCCACCAGGTCGACCAGCGACGGATCAGTTGGGTTGATATCTGAACCTAGCACTGGACGCCACTCATGAGTACCACGTCCAGATCCTGAGAAGTGGCGGCCACCCACGATTCAAAAAGTATTTTGAGCTGTTGGCCAGGAGTACATTGTTGGCACAAAGAACGCGCGGCCTCGAGACCCGTCTCGACGGCGAATACCTGGCCGAATACAGATGGAATTGGGTGTTGACGAGCTCCTCTCCTAGCAGCGACTTTCTCAACAGGGCTTCGATGCGCGCTTGTTTGTTCGGGTCTGACATGGGGGAGGACGGGATAGCTCAGTGGTCGACACCGCTTTCATACGTCTTTCTTATCCGAAGCGTGAAGGCTTGCGCCGCGCTTGGGCCAATCGGAACACGGACTGCCTCGTGTGTTCGGTGAGCCCACGTCTAGACGTCTGTTCTATTAGATATCCCAAACGAAGCGTCGACACGAGGACCGACCCACGCACAACTCGATACCATGATACATCTTCGAGAACAGAGAGTAGACGTACTTGCCACGTCATGACCCAGAGCATGTATTCGCGGTCGATACTAGATGGAGTCCATTGTGGATACCATGTTCATTTGAAAAGAGATCACTTACAATGTACGCCTGGCATGCCAAGCCCATGGCACCTGTAGACGTTGCTGGAGCAGGCCGAGAGCCTGCAACATCCCCTTCACGTCTGAAAAGTGAAGCGAACAGTGACCCTGGACCTGCCTCGACTTCTGGTGAATTTGGTGTCCCCAACTTCCGAAACGAAGTACGGATAGACCACGTACGTACAGCGACGTGTGCGGTGGGTTGAAATTTGAAACAGGTATGGGTGGAAATCAAAATGCCCTACTGTATTATTCGAGTGGCCAGGAAAGTTATGTAAAAGTCGCGTAAAGCTCAACGGTCAGCTCCACCGCACCGCCTCGACCAAGCCTTGACGCTTGTAGATGAGCTATCAGAAGACAAAGAACCGCACGTCCATCGATGATCTACATAAGTGGTAACAGCTCCACGCGAATAAATTTAAATTGTCCCCATGGTTCATGATGACCGGTGTCGGAGTAAAAGGATGGGAGAAACGCAGCGTATTGCTTCATCGTATTGTACCACAAAACGTGCGCAGCCACACGTATATTTTCTTCATTCCCTGCACCGGTTCAATTCAGGAGTCAAGGACCATCAGATACAAGAGCGAATCCATACCCGGTTGAGAAGGAGATCCAGTGGTTTCAATGCGCCGAGCACCATCGCAACCAAGTATTGTGCGATGGTTCGCTTAGGATCGCCAGATTGTGCTGCCTTGTCACCGTTATTTTCTGACGTTGTGATGCAGTTTTGAACGACACCTAACCTCAAATGATCAACTAGACCAACTGGTAATGAAACAACATACTTGGGTTTGAATTGGTGGTCGACTCGCTCGTTGGCATTTGTTCACCAAACGCTTCGACCTGGGCACAAACGGCGTTGATTTCGGGGGAAATATTATCAAAACTCCATCCAAATATCTGCGGGTAGCATTGATGAGATCAAATGATGACTCGGCAAAATCAACTTACAAGAGAGATGACCACGAGACAAAGACTTTGTCGAACCTCGATGACTTCTTTCGCACAGTTGGACGATTCTGACACGCGTTCGTTGTTCCCTTCACCCGTCGACAGGAGAAGCATCTTAGCCTATACAGCACTTTGGTTAGTCTGGCTTGGATTTCCACGTTTCCAGACTACGTACCCTGATAGCATTGAACAATGGCTGGTCACAATCTGCTATATTGATCAAGTCATCTACACACGAAATAGCACTGCTGTGTTTTCCGCATTGGAACAAGACAATTGCCTGGGTGGAACAAGGTTGGTACTGGAAGTAAGAAAGTTACCGGACACACACCTTGATCAAAACGAGAAAGGTGTTCTCATTTGTGGAACCGACCGTGAATGCGGTGTCAAATTCCTCTATGGCGCATTCGTACTCCCCACTGGCTGCGAGGGCGATTGCAAGTGCTATATATCCAACGACGGATGGATGGGCCTCAATAGACTGGTATACTATAGTCAGCACAACAAGATTAACAGATGCTCGATAATTACCTTTCTGGCGTCGTCAATGGCCATATCCCAGCGCTCACATCGCGTTCGCACGAGGGAGCGGTTAGCGTGTGCGTGTGCTTGGTAGAAAGGATGTGAAGGACGTATGACGTCCTTACTGAAAAGTGTTTCGACTTGAGTCAGGTCGCCCTGCATCCACAGCTGGAATGCCGGACCAGTGATGCACATAAAGGGCAACTTTGACGCTGCAAGGGAGAAACGACCGGTTATGACAAGCGATCGACTAGGATTTCAATGCTCACGATTCTGGGAGAAAGGAGGACTAGGCTATGGAGTGTTAGAGTGATAACTTTTGCACAAACAAGATTCCGTACATTTACACCTCCACTCAAGTACCAGTCTGAAAGGATGTCATAAAGACTCCGGATGGTGACTTTTCCGTTGATTTCACCGACCAGGATGTTGTCGTCGTTGCGAGAGAGCGTGATAGAGGTGATTTGGCGTGTATGCTTGAAAACAGGACCAATTCGTTGGTGCGTAACAGTGTCCCAAAAAGACAATGAAAAGTATGCGGCGACGGCAGCGAACTTTTGATTACGCGATAAAGCCATGAGAGTGGACTCTCCGCTACCAGGAACAGACCATTTGCTGAGCAGTGAGCCCGAAGAGGCATCGAAGCAACTGACTTCATCGCATGATGCAGCAAAGAGACGTCGATTGTCAGCCAACCAAGAGAGCGATGAGTGCCGGGTGTGGGACTTGAAGGGGATGTTCAACAATCGCTGGCCAGTCTTGCTGTCGTAAATGTGGATCGACGCTTTTCCATCCGCTCGGTATGTAGCGGCGGCGACGCGGTCGCCACTGGGAGAAAAACGCACAGTTGCAACTTCGTCGCCGTGCTGCAGTGGCCCCAGGAGTTGATTCCCTGTACTGATATTGTAGATGGAGAGCTTGTCGTCTCCACCCACTGCAACGAATCTGGAATCGCATGAGATGTCAAGCGACGACACGCCGCTTTGAATGCAGACGGTCTCCTTGTGGGTCTGCGCATCCCTCACCGTCACCTGCCAATCATTGAGTCCACAAACGAGCCGTTTCCCGTCCGGTGACAGCGCCGTAGAGTTGATGCAGTTGATTCCCGTTTCGATTGGTTCTCCAACCGCTTGCCCGTCATCCACACTCCACCGCTGAAGTTTTCCATCCGCGTCGCCGCTCACTATCTGCTTGCAGTCCTGTGTGAACAAGACCGCTGAGAGTAGTATACGCTGGGTATTGATTTCAATTAGCTTTTGAGTCATGGCAGAGGTGTGGATTTGGTAGGGAGCAACGCGCAGCGTCTCTTTTGGACTGATCAATTTGCAGACTCCAAGCCTCGTGTTGGAAGCACTGCCATGCGCAGGGTCAACCAATCTCAAACGAGCGTCCAATCTCCGAACTGGCTATATATATAGTATGAGTTGGCACGCGCCAAAACGTGTCTCTCGAAAGTGCTGAGGAGAAGAAACGATCAGCCAGAGGTTCGTGACCTGCCGACGTCGATGTACAGGATCCACATTGAATTCGTCAATAGAAGCTGGCAATATCAAAGGACACTTCAGAGCCTGGAAGCGATTTACACGTCAAAGATTGGTCTACATCACGAACGACAAACGCGTACTCAATACATTCCCCTTGACCCTGCACTCAAGCCAACTGTGTCTTTTACGCTGTGGACAGGCATGGACAACGTCCCAGGTGTGTTCTAGCTACTGGCGAGTACGCACAATGACTGCCCGTAGACTTACAGCTTGCTCAGGAAAGATCAGAGTTGATATCGGATATACAGTGTACTCGGTCTTGTTCGCTGAAGACGGCAAGCATGTTTTGACTGGCGTTAACTGTGGAATGCTACAACGCTGGCGCGTGGATGATGGACAAGAGGTTGACGAACTTATTACAGCTGGAGGACAGATCTATGCTCTTGTGCTGTCTTCGGACGGAAAATGGATTGTGGGAGGACTCTCGGCTCACAGTGGGACAACTGGTGGGAACGTGCGGGTATGGGACGTGCAAACGCACAAAATGGTCTTGGACATCAAAAGTCATCAAAAAGAGGTATGGTCAGTCGATATCTCCTCCGACTCCAAGAAATTCGCATCGGGTGGGTCTGACAAGCGGCTATTCATCTGGAGCATGACTGGCGAGCGACTTATTGGGCCGCTCAAGCACGAGGGGGCACTGGTGGCTGTACGGTTCTCTCCCAGCGGCGACCGCATCGCCACTGCGACAGCAATGAAACGCGAAGGTTGGTGGGCTCTAAGGACTCACGATGCACCGCCAAATTTAGAGATAAGGTCGATCCGCATCTACGACAGCGAGAC